>ONZH01018835.1:0-297553 GCA_900303285.1 Rhinella marina | reverse complement strand
GTTAAAAAATTTTCATTTCAGAATGCCATGGCTAGTGATTGACTATGACATTTTTTTCTCTAGAATGGTGTCACGATAGACGTTTTGGCTGACTTTGTGACCAAGACAGATGTCCTTCAAAATCAAACCTTGCTTATTTCATATCTAAGAAAGGTGGAACTAGGAAAATGTCACCGCCTTTGTGACTGCTCTTTTCATCTTCAGCACAAAAGGTAAGCAACTACGGTCTTCATTTTTCTGGTATCCTGGAACTTAAACACGATTACAACATTTAAAGTATAAAAATATTCACTAAATTAGTAATTTTAAGGCATCGATTTACTTGGATGTTCGAAAAAACAAATCTTAGTAAAACCTATATTGTTTTCATAGGCAAATCTGTCTCAGGATCAGATAGACATGGTAAAAGAAACTCTTTTGACTGTGGAGCTTCAGCAGCTTCAGACTAGTCTCTATAATTACACTACTGACGAATGGAAGGTTTTATTTGAGATCCACTTGACGGACCTTGATCCAGTATTTTAATAAGGACATTCTTCAGCTCTTGCCATTAAACATTTCTTGTGGTAGCTATCAAGCCATGTAAGTACCAACCATGTCCAGAGACTTTATAGGATGTACTATCCCTTAAATTTCAAAATAGGATAAAGAAAATAACCACATTATAGTGAGGAACCCTGATCTATTTTTCCCATCTCTTATCTTTTGAAACAGAATAAAGGGATTTAGTTCTGGCTGCTGAAACGCTGGATGATGACACCGGAAGAGATATCTACAATTTCTTTATCAAGACATATCTCACTCATCAGTTAAATTCTACAGAAGGTATGGCTCCTGGTGAGCGAGACACATTTTAAAGACATAGACAGAGGATCTTCAATGGATAGTTTATTTTTCTTGTTAGGCCATATCTTTAAAATCTACTTAACAAGACATGTTTTCTCCTTTGCTTCATTTCCAGATTTGTTTGCAGTGCTGTTGGACTACCAAACCTGGATTGAGATGAATTTTGGCTATTTTAATAAATATTCCAAACTAGAAGATTTGCTCACTTTCAACAAAAACCTTACAAAGGTAACTGAATATCTTAAAGTTAGCTAGTAAAACGGAACTTCATATTTTAACTCCGCCCAATTTTTCTAATGGTGACGTTAGAGACTAACAAATATGCCTATTTTCATTAAGCCACAAAGTCACCATAGCAATAAAACGCTGTCCGAGAGGATTAAAGTCTTTGAATAGACATACCAATAAAAACTTTATGGATGCTGTCATCTATTTTATCTCACATTATCTATTTTATCTCTTATGTTAAAAAATTTTCAATTCAGAATGCCATGGCTAGTGATTGACTATGACATTTTTTTCTCTAGAATGGTGTCACGATAGACGTTTTGGCTGACTTTGTGACCAAGACAGATGTCCTTCAAAATCAAACCTTGCTTATTTCATATCTAAGAAAGGTGGAACTAGAAAATGTCACCGCCTTTGTGACTGCTCTCACATCTTCAGCACAAAAGGTAAGCAACTGCGGTCTTCATTTTTCTGGTATCCTGGAACTTAAACACGATTACAACATTTAAAGTATAAAAATATTCACTAAATAGTAATTTTAAGGCATCGATTTACTTTGGATGTTCGAAAAAAAAAAATCTTAGTAAAACCTATATTGTTTTCATAGGCAAATCTGTCTCAGGATCAGATAGACATGGTAAAAGAAACTCTTTTGACTGTGGAGCTTCAGCAGCTTCAGACTAGTCTCTATAATTACACTACTGACGAATGGAAGGTTTTATTTGAGATCCATTTGACGACCTTGATCCAGTATTTTAATAAGGACATTCTTCAGCTCTTGCCATTGAACATTTCTTGTGGTAGCTATCAAGCCATGTAAGTACCAACCATGTCCAGAGACTTTATAGGATGTACTATCCCTTAAATTTCAAAATAGGATAAAGAAAATAACCACATTATAGTGAGGAACCCTGATCTATTTTTCCCATCTCTTATCTTTGAAACAGAATAAAGGGATTTAGTCTGGCTGCTGAAACGCTGGATGATGACACCGGAAGAGATATCTACAATTTCTTCATCAAGACATATCTCACTCATCAGTTAAATTCTACAGAAGGTATGGCTCCTGGTGAGCAAGACATATTTTAAAGACACAGATAGAGGATCTTCTATGGATAGTTCATTTTTCTGGTTAGGCCATATCTTTAAAATCTACTTAACAAGACATGTTTTCTCTTTGCTTCATTTCCAGATATTGTTTGCAGTGCTGTTGACTACCAAACCTGGATTGAGATGAATTTTGGGCTATTTTAATAAATATTCCAAACTAGAAGATTTGCTCACTTTCAACAAAAACCTTACAAAGGTAACTGAATATCTTAAAGTTAGCCAGTAAAACGGTACTTCATATTTTAACTCCGCCCAATTTTTCTAATGGTGACGTTAGAGACTAACAAATATGCCTATTTTCATTAAGCCACAAAGTCACCATAGCAATAAAAACGCTGTCCGAGAGGATTAAAGTCTTTGAATAGACATACCAATAAAAACTTTATGGATGCTGTCATCTATTTTATCTCACATTATCTATTTTATCTCTTATGTTAAAAAATTTTCATTTCAGAATGCCATGGCTAGTGACTGACTATGACATTTTTTTCTCTAGAATGGTGTCACGATAGACGTTTTGGCTGACTTTGTGACCAAGACAGATGTCCTTCAAAATCAAACCTTGCTTATTTCATATCTAAGAAAGGTGGAACTAGAAAATGTCACCGCCTTTGTGACTGCTCTCACATCTTCAGCACAAAAGGTAAGCAACTGCGGTCTTCATTTTTCTGGTATCCTGGAACTTAAACACGATTACAACATTTAAAGTATAAAAATATTCACTAAATAGTAATTTTAAGGCATCGATTTACTTTGGATGTTCGAAAAAATAAATCTTAGTAAAACCTATATTGTTTTCATAGGCAAATCTGTCTCAGGATCAGATAGACATGGTAAAAGAAACTCTTTTGACTGTGGAGCTTCAGCAGCTTCAGACTAGTCTCTATAATTACACTACTGACGAATGGAAGGTTTTATTTGAGATCCACTTGACGACCTTGATCCAGTATTTTAATAAGGACATTCTTCAGCTCTTGCCATTAAACATTTCTTGTGGTAGCTATCAAGCCATGTAAGTACCAACCATGTCCAGAGACTTTATAGGATGTACTATCCCTTAAATTTCAAAATAGGATAAAGAAAATAACCACATTATAGTGAGGAACCCTGATCTATTTTTCCCATCTCTTATCTTTGAAACAGAATAAAGGGATTTAGTCTGGCTGCTGAAACGCTGGATGATGACACCGGAAGAGATATCTACAATTTCTTCATCAAGACATATCTCACTCATCAGTTAAATTCTACAGAAGGTATGGCTCCTGGTGAGCGAGACACATTTTAAAGACATAGATAGAGGATCTTCTATGGATAGTTTATTTTTCTTGTTAGGCCATATCTTTAAAATCTACTTAACAAGACATGTTTTCTCTTTGCTTCATTTCCAGATATTGTTTGCAGTGCTGTTGACTACCAAACCTGGATTGAGATGAATTTTGGCTATTTTAATAAATATTCCAAACTAGAAGATTTGCTCACTTTCAACAAAATCCTTACAAAGGTAACTGAATATCTTAAAGTTAGCCAGTAAAACGGAACTTCATATTTTAACTCCGCCCAATTTTTCTAATAGTGACGTTAGAGACTAACAAATATGCCTATTTTCATTAAGCCACAAAGTCACCATAGCAATAAAACGCTGTCCGAGAGGATTAAAGTCTTTCAATAGACATACCAATAAAAACTTTATGGATGCTGTCATCTATTTTATCTCACATTATCTATTTTATCTCTTATGTTAAAAAATTTTCATTTCAGAATGCCATGGCTAGTGATTGACTATGACATTTTTTTCTCTAGAATGGTGTCACGATAGACGTTTTGGCTGACTTTGTGATCAAGACAGATGTCCTTCAAAATCAAACCTTGCTTATTTCATATCTAAGAAAGGTGGAACTAGAAAATGTCACCGCCTTTGTGACTGCTCTCACATCTTCAGCACAAAAGGTAAGCAACTGCGGTCTTCATTTTTCTAGTATCCTGGAACTTAAACACGATTACAACATTTAAAGTATAAAAATATTCACTAAATAGTAATTTTAAGGCATCGATTTACTTTGGATGTTCGAAAAAATAAATCTTAGTAAAACCTATATTGTTTTAATAGGCAAATCTGTCTCAGGATCAGATAGACATGGTAAAAGAAACTCTTTTGACTGTGGAGCTTCAGCAGCTTCAGACTAGTCTCTATAATTACACTACTGACGAATGGAAGGTTTTATTTGAGATCCACTTGACGACCTTGATCCAGTATTTTAATAAGGACATTCTTCAGCTCTTGCCATTAAACATTTCTTGTGGTAGCTATCAAGCCATGTAAGTACCAACCATGTCCAGAGACTTTATAGGATGTACTATCCCTTAAATTTCAAAATATGATAAAGAAAATAACCACATTATAGTGAGGAACCCTGATCTATTTTTCCCATCTCTTATCTTTGAAACAGAATAAAGGGATTTAGTCTGGCTGCTGAAACGCTGGATGATGAAACCGGAAGAGATATCTACAATTTCTTCATCAAGACATATCTCACTCATCAGTTAAATTCTACAGAAGGTATGGCTCCTGGTGAGCGAGACACATTTTAAAGACATAGATAGAGGATCTTCTATGGATAGTTTATTTTTCTTGTTAGGCCATATCTTTAAAATCTACTTAACAAGACATGTTTTCTCTTTGCTTCATTTCCAGATATTGTTTGCAGTGCTGTTGACTACCAAACCTGGATTGAGATGAATTTTGGCTATTTTAATAAATATTCCAAACTAGAAGATTTGCTCACTTTCAACAAAAACCTTACAAAGGTAACTGAATATCTTAAAGTTAGCCAGTAAAACGGAACTTCATATTTTAACTCCGCCCAATTTTTCTAATGGTGACGTTAGAGACTAACAAATATGCCTATTTTCATTAAGCCACAAAGTCACCATAGCAATAAAACGCTGTCCGAGAGGATTAAAGTCTTTGAATAGACATACCAATAAAAACTTTATGGATGCTGTCATCTATTTTATCTCACATTATCTATTTTATCTCTTATGTTAAAAAATTTTCATTTCAGAATGCCATGGCTAGTGATTGACTATGACATTTTTTTCTCTAGAATGGTGTCACGATAGACGTTTTGGCTGACTTTGTGACCAAGACAGATGTCCTTCAAAATCAAACCTTGCTTATTTCATATCTAAGAAAGGTGGAACTAGAAAATGTCACCGCCTTTGTGACTGCTCTCACATCTTCAGCACAAAAGGTAAGCAACTGCGGTCTTCATTTTTCTCGTATCCTGGAACTTAAACACGATTACATTTAAAGTATGAAAATATTCAGTAAATAGTAATTTTAAGGCATCGATTTACTTTGGATGTTCGAAAAAATAAATCTTAGTAAAACCTATATTGTTTTCATAGGCAAATCTGTCTCAGGATCAGATAGACATGGTAAAAGAAACTCTTTTGACTGTGGAGCTTCAGCAGCTTCAGACTAGTCTCTATAATTACACTACTGACGAATGGAAGGTTTTATTTGAGATCCACTTGACGACCTTGATCCAGTATTTTAATAAGGACATTCTTCAGCTCTTGCCATTAAACATTTCTTGTGGTAGCTATCAAGCCATGTAAGTACCAACCATGTCCAGAGACTTTATAGGATGTACTATCCCTTAAATTTCAAAATAGGATAAAGAAAATAACCACATTATAGTGAGGAACCCTGATCTATTTTTCCCATCTCTTATCTTTGAAACAGAATAAAGGGATTTAGTCTGGCTGCTGAAACGCTGGATGATGAAACCGGAAGAGATATCTACAATTTCTTCATCAAGACATATCTCACTCATCAGTTAAATTCTACAGAAGGTATGGCTCCTGGTGAGCGAGACACATTTTAAAGACATAGATAGAGGATCTTCTATGGATAGTTTATTTTTCTTGTTAGGCCATATCTTTAAAATCTACTTAACAAGACATGTTTTCTCTTTGCTTCATTTCCAGATATTGTTTGCAGTGCTGTTGACTACCAAACCTGGATTGAGATGAATTTTGGCTATTTTAATAAATATTCCAAACTAGAAGATTTGCTCACTTTCAACAAAAACCTTACAAAGGTAACTGAATATCTTAAAGTTAGCCAGTAAAACGGAACTTCACATTTTAACTCCGCCCTATTTTTCGAATGGTTACAAATGGGACTAACAAATATATTTGTTTTCATTAAGCCCCAAAATCACCACGGTTTACAGTCTTTGTGTAGGTTTTAATTGCATCTGAGTAAACTTATCTCAGCACAGATTTTAAGATAGAAACAAAGAAATCCAACAGTATGAAAGACAAGCTTCTCTTTTAGCAAGTCTCAAATCCTCCTGTAAGGTTACTTTCACACTAGCCTTTACTACGGATCCGGTGGGTGAAGGGGCCCGCCGGATCCGTAGTGATATTACAACCTTGTGGATCCATAATGAACGGATCCGGTTCTATTATGTTTAAACATCGCTGGAACGGATCCGTCATGATCTCCATGTAAAGTCAATGGAGGAAGGATTTACGTTTACTAGTGTGACGTTAGACAGATAGACGTTTACTAGTGTGTCACACTGATTGGATCCATCCCCATTGACTTGCATTCGGGGTCATGACGGATCCGTCTTGGTGCGGATGCCCAGGACAGAGCAAACCGCAGCATGCTTTTAGGAGCATACAATTGTCTTCTGTTCAGTTTTGTCCCCATTGACAATGAATGGGGACAAAACTGAAGCATTTTATTTAGGTATTGAGCCCCTATGACGGCCATGTGACGGCCTGAAATGTAAGGCTGGCTAGTACCTACCATAGATTTCTCTCTTTATTCATGCCAGAAAACTGGTATCAATAAAGATGCCCTCGCCATGTACTCTTCTTAACACTTCATAATAGTGGCAAAGAGGGCGAAAAGTTACAGATTTTGCCATAACTATGACGTGTGACTAAATCTGCTGCTTTGTTACACCACTATTGTGGTGTAAACCGCTTGATAAATGTCCCTACATGTTTCTTACCGCCCCCTCTCACAGAATTTCATTCTTAGGACAAGAAATAACTTAGTCCTTCCACAGTCCATCACAAAAATATGCTTTGAAAACTTTATGGATGCTGTCATCTATCTTATCTCACATTATCTATCTTATCTTTTATGTTAAGGCAGGAATGCTGAACTGCGGCCCTCCAGCTGTTGAAAAACTACAACTTCCACCATGCCGTGCTTTAGGCTGATACTTGTAAGCTGCCCAGGCATGCTGGGAGTTGTAGTTTTGTAACAGCTGGAGGGCTGCCGGTTTGGCATCCCTGCGTTAAGGCATTTTAATTTCAGAATGCCATGGCTAGTGTTTGATTAAGACATTTTCTTCTCCAGGATGCTCTCGCGATAGACGTTGTGGCTGACTTTGTGACCAAGACAGATGTCCTTCAAAATCAAACCTTGCTTATTTCATATCTAAGAAAGGTGGAACTAGAAAATGTCAATGCCTTTTTGTCTGCTCTGACATCTACGGCACAAAAGGTAAGCAACCGTGGTCTTCATTTTTGGAGTGAACTTAAAGACGATGATAACATTTAAAGTAAACGAATGCTTTGAAAGATTCACTAAATACTACTCATATAGTGTTAATTTAGTTTGAATATGTTTTTGAAAAACAAAATCTTAGTAAAACCTCTATTGTTTCCATAGGCAAATCTGTCTCAGGATCAGATAGACATGGTAAAAGAAACTCTTTTGAAAGTGGAGATTCAGCAGCTTCAGACTAGTCTCTATAATTACACTACTGACGAGTGGAAGGGTTTATTTGAGATCCACTTGAAGACCTTGATCCGATATTTTAATAAGGACCTTCTTGACCAATTAAACATTACTTGTGATGCTTATCAAGCCATGTAAGTATAGTACCAAGCATATCTAGAGACTTTACAGAACACTTGCAATGTCTTGATTTTTAAATTGGGGTAAAGACAAACTTTGAGTTCTATATTATGGTAAAATCTCTATCTTTTCAATTTTCCATTTGTTTTTTTTCCAGAGTACAAGAATTCAGCCTTCATTTCAACACAGTGAATAATTCTACAGACAGAGATATTTACAATTATTTCATCAAGATATATTTGACTAACACTGAAGGTATGAAGCTCAATAATCGATTTTGCAGTAACTGGAAAAATCTGGGAAAAACTCTTTTTAAGGGCTCATTCAGATGGCTGCATGATGTCCACAAAAATACGGATCCAGACAGTTAAGCATGTCCGCAAAAAAACGGATTGCATTCCGTATTTTTGCAGACCCATAGACTTCAATAGGGCCATGTCCTGATTTTCACTGACAAGTATAGGACATGTATCATTTGTTTTGCGGAGCCATGGAATGGAGGAAAAGGGCCCGTATGTAATCCGCCAAAAAACGGATCCGCAGTTTTGCAGACAGCATACGGCTGTCTGAAGTCATATGATTCTTGATGTGCAGTAATTAAAGGGGTTTTCCAGGCCCAGGGCTGAAAATGCATATTAGCTGTTCTTGATTTGTAGAGTACACGAGTGCAGCATAGGAGCATCTCCTTGCTCCAATGCTCCCCCTTGTCACGCAGCATCTCGCAGCATAATTCTCTGGTAGTTTTGTGCCGGTGACGTACCGGGTTTCGCATCGCTATACTAGGCAGAGACTTCCACCTAGCAATGAGTCTGGTGACATCGCCGGCACAGACGGGTCATCTGTTCGCTGCTAGAGGCTGTTTAGGAGACAGGTACTATGCAAAATAGCATCTGTAAATTGCAAATGACTGCGACAAATTATTTCGGAGAAAATTCTTTTTTGACATGCTACATGTCCACCCTTCCGATTGGAAAAGTTTGCCCTTGATCCAATATGGCGCTTTTAAGATGGTGGCCATTTTTCTGACACATCCTAAAAGATAGGCCCCGTTACCCATTACTTGCTGGAGTATTCAGATATTTCAAAAATAAAAGGGTGTCCTGTGACTTTTCACTCACCCTGTGTATATGTATATATACAATCCCACAGGCTGATTTTGATTGGTGCAAGTATAAAGCTGTACCTTGCTCTCACTGAATTTAATGGAGGCCATTTCGCCCAAGGAGAGGTAAAATACAGGGTGGGCTCGGCATGCATGTGGAACCTGTATTCTCTGAATTTAATGGAGGCCATTGTGGTAGCAAAAAAGGTATAATACAGTGTGGGCTCGGCATGCATGTGGAACCTGCATTCTCTGAATTTAATGAAGGTCAGTATGGCACCAGCAGAGGTAGTATTAAGTGTAGATTCCTGTCCTAAAGAGATCACCTTGTCGTTGGCGGATAGGCACAAGTGATTTTGTACAAAATGTATTGGCAAAGAATCACATTTATAACGTAGCACTAGTATATTTTCTATAGTGGGTATGGCAGTATTTACTTTGTTATTTGTGTTTGCAGAGTGCTGTTGCATTGTGTTTATTTTTGTGCTTTCAGCCATGGCGACATGCAGCCGCACATTGGGATATGCTGACTAAACCCCACTTTTTTCTTTTATATATAGTGTGTATGTGTGTGTATACATACACACACACTACTCAACATTGTAAGTGCAGCATCAAGAAGTCAAAGTCCTGGCATTATAGAAATCACAGGATCTAGGATATAGTAATTATATTGCAATGTTAAAAAAATGGCGCCTATACTCAATTCAGTATCAAATATGAGTGCCACGCACAGAAATACATACACTTACACAATCTTGCATGCTATCAATGAGGATACTTATGGTTGTTTGAGGAATGTTTGCCATGCTGAATACACTTGAGCATGCAAATCTTCATGATCTGCTTCTGGCAGCTCCCTTTGCAGTTGTCAACCAATGACATCCCAGATGTGCTCAATGGGAGACAAGTCCAGAGACGCTGCAGGGAGTAGTTTGTTTAGGCCATGCAGGCAGCTCACAGTAGCATAAGCAATCAGCTGGTTGAAGACAACGCCGTGCTCCATGTGAGCACAGCCTTCCCTTCATCGTTTACCCGCTCGCCGTTGACATCGCAGCAGTGAACAGAACATTCACTTCAATGGGATGGCTCCTTTCTATTCAAGTGTATAGGAAAGAGCTGTGAATGGGACAGCTTTTTGTAATTATGTTACGGCAACTTGTAGCGCCGCCTTCTCTTCAACCGGCTGATCGCAGGGGTTCTGGGTGTCGGACCCCTGATGATTTGCTGTTGATGACCTGAGGATAGGTCATCAGTATTAAAATCCCAGAAAAACCCTTTAACAAACAAGCACTGTTAAAAAAATAAAAGGATTTGCAACAGAATACTCGGAATCCCCAGTATATACATGAACTTTGGTCAATCTCTTATGTCAAGGCATTAAAAATCAGTTTAAGGGCTGATTTAACACATGCTCAGTCTGGGTTAGACAGACAATGTCTCAGCCGTATCTCCCAGACTGACCGCGACTCCCTTGACCTGAACTTCCTGCATCATAGTCATTTAGGACAGCGTCAACTCCAGTCCACAGGGCCCACCTAACGGTCACGTTTTCAGGACTTCTTTAGTATTCAGCAGGTGATTAGTTTCAATGCATCAGGTACTACAGGTATTAATTCTGTGAGTTATTCTCAAATCATGACTGGTAGGTGGGCCCTGAGGACAGGAGTTGGGGAACACTGATTTATGATACAGTCATTTCCTATCTGATCATCATATGCACATACAATAGAGATAGACAGGAACTGACTATCATAAACCACTATGATGCAGTCAGTTCTGGTCAGATGAGCGGCGATCAGTCCAAGAGATGTGGCTGACTCATGGCCCGTGTTTCCCAGATCAAGCACGGTCATGTGAATCAGCCCTAACAGTTCTTTCCAGGGGTGGATTGGCCATAGACCTGACAGGGAAATTTCCCGGTGGGCCAGTGCCCAAGGGTCCAACTGAGCCCTTCTCATGGCCGGCCAGTGGAAGTTTTTGGGGATGTATTTTGTACTGCTGGCAGTATTTTGTGATGGACTGTGGTATTGCTGGCTCTGCTTTCCATCAATTTGGACCCAACAAAATGGGGTCACTTTTAGTATTTTTTCCAGGGCCACTTTAAGTTCCCAGTCCACCCCTGGTTCTTTCACTGATTTCTGTTGCTTCCACCTCTATTGTTCAAAATTGACAATTATGGCAAACATCATCTACAGATTTGCTATACTAGGGTTTCAGAACTTTCAGTCACAACATACCTGTGTGTGGGACCAATAATGGAAGCCATATTGGATGATGCATATTGGTTTTTTCAAATTTATATCAGAGTTCCATAATAATCTTCCAGAGATCAACTCTTAGTTGGAAATGTAAACTTAAAATCTCCCTAATTCATTAACTGCTTGCTTATTTTATAGATTCCAAACCAAGATGCTATATAGATGGCAACAATTCATGGATTGTTGACAACTTGCAATACTATCTGACCTTTTGTAGCGCTGATGATCTCAGATCCTTCACCAGCAACCTGTCAATAGTAAGTCTCAATAAATGTCCATATTAGCTCTTCATTGACGATCACATCAGTATCTGGCCACAATAACCGGCATTGGCAATAACGCCCGATCCTGTCACTTAACCCCTCAGATGCTGTGGTTAATTGCTACTGTGGTATCAGACCACTTCGAGTGAGGGGGCACTTGTGAACTTGGCCTTACTTTGTCATCTCCTAACCATTATAACAACCAGCAACGTGGTGACCTTATTAAATGTGCATATTCACATAAATGTGTCTCCCGCTATTGCTCTGTTGTGCTAGATTTTTAGGCATTTGTCTGCGACACACACAAGTCTGCTACATACACAGCTCTGCTATACACACATACAGCCTGCTACACACACACAGCTCTGTTACACACACATACACCTATCTTTAATAAAAACTCACATTTCCCTACACAGCAAATTTCCATTTAGCAAAAAGTTTTTGCTTAATTTGGTATGAATATGATATTTAGCCAAAAATGAGTAAAATGCAATCACAAACACAAATTGTCTTCGAAGGTGTACATAGCCTTTAAGGCTTTGTACACCTTCGGGAGTCATTATTGTATTTCACTCATTTTGGCCTAAAAATCCATTTTTCAGTTGGTCTTTATTAAAAATATTGAGCCATTCTGTCACAAAGGGTTAACTGTTTTTCTAACTCTGTGACTGGTACTTTCATTTTGTGTCGGTCATCTAATAAACCTTATGTCTAAATTACTAAGAGATCATAAACAGTTATTTAAGCCACATTCTTATCAGTAAAATAAGAATTGAGCTATAATGAGTGTTTATAAGGTCAGAGAGCAGATAACGAGCCCGTCAGCTGAGCTGCCTGATGGAACAGGTTATAGATAAACTCAAAGCTATGCAAGTAAAAAAGCTCAACATATTTAATAAAGACCAAATAAAAAAAAATTTTTAGCTCAAAAGGAGTACAATGCAATAATAATAATGAAAAAAATCTTTAGCCTTTAAGGTATTTCCAGCTTTACAGTACTACAAATTTGTAGCGATTTTATGAATAATGTATTATTGCAGTTGCATTGACTTGTCTTCTTTTTGTCTTCAAGTTACAACAGTTTTCAGTGGACGTCAAAACATTGGATTTCATTAAAAATTTAACTCTGCAGAATAACCTGAAGGATTTCTATGCAGAGTTACTGATCACAGAGAATCCAGACTTCCTACTAGAAAAGTAGGTATCTTTCCCTTGCAATATACTTAATGGTCATGCAAAGAAACAGAAAATGTTCAAGGTGCTATTAAGTGACTGGAAGTAGTAACCATAGTCAGATAACTGTGTTTAGTCACCCAGCATGTATGTATGTAGACTTTTTTCATCCTCCCCTCCCTTTCTCTTATCTCCATATTTCAACAAAACTGAATTAAACAAAAATTTGAATTTCATTCTTTGCAGCATTCCTCCAAATATTCTTTGCTATGCAGTGGCTTATCTATATAAACAACCGATCGCTGGTGACCAAGCTATAGCATTATTTAACCTCCGGAACGAATGCAATTCTAATGAGAACTCTAGTGTGGATGTAAAGGTAAGTGCATCTGACACCCTGAACTTATTCATCGTCCCACACCAACCGGCACACTGCTGTGAAGGGACACTGATGGCGGAGACCAGGTTCACGCGGGTCCTTGGTAACTTTTATTCACTAACCTGATATATTACATCCTTTGCAGACATCCCCAGAACTCCTGTATTCTGTACCAAAGATCACAGCAGACAATCTTAAATCACTTGGCCCTCTAGCTGTTGGACTATCCACATCCACATTATTGCAGAAAGCAAATGGCACGGTCTTACTGGGTAGCATCAGCATCCTGTCTAATATTAGTGGATGGAAAGTCTCTCAGGCGTCTGTCATAGTTAAACTAATTATAAAGAGTAATTATCAGGTAAGACGTTGGTAGACATTAGGTAAAGGAAAGCTACGTGGTGCAGGACTGGACTAACAAATGACTTCTGTTCTATAATTGTAGATCACTGTAGAAAATTTGGAGAAACTTGGCAGTCTAATTATTGGACTACCATCGTCTATAATTACCAGCTTGGCTTTCAGTGACATCAAAAACCTGACTTCTAACCCAACATTTATCAATTACATGGAACAAGCCCCGGTTGCACTAAAACAAAGATTTGTCTTGAAGGTAAGGGTTTCCAATTGTCCTGGTGACAATAAAATCATGTGGGGTCATCGCCAAACAGCACTATACTGCCTGCAGAGCTCCTTGCTGCCTTGTGATGGGGGTCTTTGTACCTTCATATTAAAGCACCATGGTGAGCAAATCCAGCACGCAACACTAAAAGGGATCATGCTACCTGCATATCTATCCACATGCACTTGTCATTTCTGAAATGAACGTAGGAGGATCTTGCTCTTAGGAGAGGGCTACTATTATGTGGACAAAGGGGCAGCTCAGTCCGTTGAGAGGAGGCCTTCTCGCATTCAGATCTGACTCTTTCCTCATGGAAGGTGTGAACAATAGCAAGTCTTCGTCTTTCAAAGCAATGCAACATCAATGCAATCCTTCTCTTCTACGAAAGTTGGGAAAGTCATGGCAAACTAGAAAATTGTGTGGACCACCAAATTTGTACACGTTATTTTGCCTAGACCTCATGGCTCATGATTCAATAATCTGATATATAATATCTCTTTCTTCCGTAGATCATTCAGGCCGGCTTAAACATAACTGGTGTACCTGCCAACCTGGCCAGTGAGATCCCTGCATCAAACCTACTAAAACTCAAAATTGATAACAGTACTATTCCTCAAATAAACAAAATGAATTGGATGCCCAGCCAGGTACGTCACCTTCTACCGCTAGGTCAGCAAATTTTTTTTTTTTACTTTACTTACTATATGTATCACCTTAATGTAATATATATTTATATCATTTTGTCTTCAGGCGCAAATACTTTTCCACACAGTGATTACAATAAATACGAACTACTCAACGTAAGTGACTTGTTTGAAGTCAGTAAAATGACAAACCGGCAGTGTTTTTGAAGAAGCGGATCTACCTGAGCATAGAAAAGGAGTTTATAACATGCTCTATGAGAGTATCCCCTATCCCCTGTAGACCCATCTAGTCCATGTATTACATATTCATCTATCATTTCCCTGTCTGGGCCGCTTCAGCTTCTTCTCTATGAAAGGAAGAGAAGCGAATGAGCGTGTTAGTCCACCAATGGATGCAGGAAATGGTGCACCAGAGGGATAGACTGCAGGGGGCGCTACATCAAAAACAAACCATATCTTAATGTTATCTATATTGCAATAATATGTTATTTTAAGCGATTTATTCATTACATAGTAATACTTGTTTTGTGGAATAACCCCTTTAAGAAGGGATTGTTTCTGTAATGCAACCCTTTTAATACTTCCATGAAAGCAATTATGTGAAAACGTGTAGATTTTTTCCATAGGGATGACATCATTCCTTCACAGAGTGAGAACCTATTGATTCAGCTTTGGTCGGTATATGTAATTTCTGCAATGCAAGCCGGTGGTCAGCCAGTCCAGTAGAAATCAACATGTTCAGACAAAATATATATCTAAAGTGTATAGATGCAATAAAAGCACTAACATAATAGGGAGGGGATTAGGCAATGTTGGCCATTTTCTCTTGCCATGGTTAAAGTGAAAACTTCACTCTACAAGTCAAGCAATTTTAGCAAATAGGCCTTGGACCGGTCATCTTAAAGGCTATGTCACCCTTCTCTATTACGAAGGAGAAAGAGCAAAGAAGTTCAGACCCTCTTGCCCTAAAAGAATCCGGGGTAGGGATCATCATTTCATCACTTTATTTCTCTTCTAGATTATCGTCCTACATCCTGCAAGGTTTCACGTGTGGAGCTACAAAGAACCTAAGCAGCAATGAGTTTGTCAATCTCATTAAATCCATGACTGGTAAAATGGTGACCTTACAGAGCAGCCAGGTACGCGCTTTTAGATATTAAAAAGTACAACGTTCACAGCTCAGCGAAGATGGCATTATGTTAACTCTCTAAAATCCATTTTTCCCTTGCAGTTGAACTGCTTGGCCAGGAGACTCACAAAGAATGGAGCGCCTGCAGATTTCGACAGCTATCCCAGTGATGTTCTTCTGTACATAGGGTATATATGTTTGAATTAATAGCATCAAGTGGCTAGAGCGATGGGGCTGATGATTCTAGGCCAACAAATGTATGGGAGGTTTTTTGGTAAAATTCATGCCTGCACTTGCACGGTCATCGCTGTTTTTGAAGGTTGAGACTGGGACCAACTAGTCACAACCCAGAAACAATATCAATGAGACTTCATACTGGCATTGGATTAGATGATAAAATTCTGTGTACCTTCAGCTACCACTAGATGGAGACAAGGCGCTTACTGCATGGAACTCAGTAAAACATATGCAATAAACCCCCAAGCTCCCTCTAGTGGTGGCTGCAGGCAGACAGAATTTTATATTATATCTATGAATATTAAGGGGATTCGGAGCTCTATATAAAAAAATCTGATCTCTTGCTGATATAACAATGTATTAAAGGGCTTTTCCAAGAATGCAATATTGATGGCCTACCCTGAGGAAATGTCATCAATATATGATCTGTGGCGTCAGACTGAGGATAGGTCAACAATATTTTCCTCTGGGAAAACCCCTTTAACCCTTTCACTCCCAGTGCCGTACATGTACGGCGCTGTGGCGATGCGGGAACATGACGCCGGCTCGCACGTGGGGCGGGTGTCATGGCCGGCAAGTCTCTGCTGTTTCAAACAGCAGAGACTTGCCCCTACTTACTGATATACATGATCGGTAACTAAAGCTATTAGATGCCGCGATCTCACGTTATCACGGCATCTAATAGCGCTAAACCTGTAAGCGCTCACTTCCGGGTGTCCCACAAATGCCTCCCTATGGCCAATCAGGGCACCTGCGGTGGGTTTGAATGCTGTAAACCTCGCTGATGAGGTTTACAGCTTTCAATGTGCAATTCTTAGTTTGGCCACTAGATGGCAGGCCAGGCTTAGAAATGAGCAAAACTGATATTAAATGGAGGATTTAAAATACCTGATTGCTGAAAAAGAAAAAAGAAACAGGATGTATTTGCTCATATGTGAGCCTTAAAATAATCACAAAAAAAAAAAATATATATATATATATATATATATATATAAAAGTTTAAATCACCCCCCTTTCTGTATAATGAAAAAATAAATACCTAAGTAACAATAAATATAGACATCATTGGTATCACCGCGACCAAAAACGCCCGTACTTTTAAAATATTTTTTTAAAAATCCAATACGGCAAATTGCGTGACGGAAAAAAACTTCAAAATGGCTGATTCGCTTTATTTGTCACTTTTTTTTCTAAAAAAAAAATTAAATAAAAAGTGATCAAAAAGTCATACACAACCCAGAATGGTATCAATAAAAAGTTCAGATCAAAACTCAAGAAAAACTATACATATTAGGTACCGCCGGATTCGTACTGACCAGTAGAATGAAAGTAACTGGTAAGTTTTAATGAACATCGAACGCCGTAAATAAAAAACCCTTAAAACTGTAACGGAATTGCGGGTTTTTTTTTGCAATTTCACCTGATTTGGAATTTTTTTATTTTATGTTTGCTTCCATTTTCAATCACTGTCCTACAAAAGAAAAGAAAAAGTTTCAGCCCTTCCGCTACTACTTGTGGACCACATGTTGACTATAAACGTCCAGGTAGTCCAAGCTTACCTCTACATGTTCCTGAACATCCTTGCAGAGATGGCAGCTGACAGGAGGGCTCCCGATAGAGAGGGCAAGGACTTTTTTTTTTTACCATCCTTGCTTTTTCCATACACAGTACTCAATGTAACCACTTCTTGCTTCAGTCCCAGTGATCATGGAATCTCTGGGGACAATGTATCTGCATGACATGCTGGAAGTTACCAAAGCCAGATCAGCTCTGCATTGAGGCATTACAGCATCGCCTTGCAACTGGGGCTAAATCACCCCAAAAAAGTAATGTTTATATGCCTCCAAAGGTCTTGTATGGGGGAGGAGCCAAAGTTGTGTTCCCAAAGGCTTTAGCATCCATAGCTACAATTCCAATTATTCACATCTTCAATATATATTAATGGCTTGAATATATTTTGTATAAACTATCACCCAGAACTTATCCAATGTTTGTTTCCTTTTTCAGACCCTACACCAACCCTTCAAACTGTACGAAGTATTTCACACTTGCAGGAAAGGCCAATATTGACCTGCTGGCCCAGGGATCTGCAAAGAGAGTATTTCTACTGACCAGTGCAAGGACCAGCCTGGTAAGAGCTTCACTTTTATAAAGGGGAGGTTAATGTGTTGTTATTTCATAAAGCTCCGATCAATACCCCTGAAGACACCGCTGGTGCGGTAAAACATTTAAAACATTTGGGGGAGCTTTAGAAGTAGGATTCTCAAATAGTGAGCAGTACTGACCAGTACAAACATTGGGAGTGTTTAGACAGCTGCTTAAAAGGTTGTTCTTAGTGGTAGCCATTTAGGAAATGTGAATGTTGCATCTCTGCTGAATGATAATGGATAGGTAGAATAGGCAGCGCTAGGGGTAATAAAGCTGTCTTCCGCAGGGGCCAGTCTAATCGAAACCATATTCTAAAGGGCCCTTTACACGAGCCAAGAATCCGCCAGATAATCTCTAACAAATGTTCATAGGAACACTTGTTAGCTATTGTCTGGCGGTGTAAAGGTGCCGCCAATTAGCAAGACCAGGGCAGCAGATGCCAGTCATAAGGAATAAGGGGCATTGTATTTAGCTTACTGCAGCAGTCGAACACAAGAACATAACATATATTAGGTGCAAAATATTAATAAAGGCGTCAACTGCCCCATGATTTACAAAAAGAAATATTGCACTGGTCCAGACGCCCCTATAATGTTCTTTTTTGCTTTGTATAAAATTGGTAAAAAAAAGCTGGGTTTTCCCCAATTATCCCCTCTGGACACATAATGTTTTGTAATGCCGCCTCCTCTTTCTACTGCAGAATATCAGTGGTATAAACAACATTAACAAGGAGATCCTACAGAATCTGGGCAGCCTTGTCTGTGACCTGACAGACAAAGAAATTGAGATATCAGATACCTATATATTAGAAGCACTGAAGTCCTGCTCCTCATTCACTGATTCCCAGAAGTTGGCCATCTTACAGAAGCTGAAGACCACATATGGGTACGTATGTGAAACCTCAGCTATGCATTTTCATTGGTGAAGGCTCTCTGAGATGGGGCCTCAGCTACAAAGAAGGGGCCTCAACGTATGGCAGTTAGAATCCAGCTTGGAGATCTCCATGTCTCTCTAAATCCAAAATCTCAGTTTGAAATCTCAGCATTTACATGGCGGTGAATAGGGGCCATACTATTGTATAGGGTTACAAATATAGGAAGAAGTAGCCAGCAATTTAAAAACGTTATCCGGGTAAAGATATTGATGACTTACCGTTAAGATAGGTCATCATTATCAGATCAGAGGGGATCCGACACCCGGGACTCCTGCCAGTCAGCTGTTAGAAGAAGCTGGGCACTCCCAGGCTAGTGACGTCACCGTACATCGGTCATGTGACCTAGTTGCCACTCAGTCAATGGGGCTGAGCTGCAATACGAAGCCAAGATAACCCCTTTAAAGGAACGCTAAACACAGAATCCAAATAATAAAAAGAACTGACAAAATCAATCTCCTAATTCATCTTGTGCTCCTTTCATCAGATATCACAATTGCAAACCGTGAAAAATAAAATAGAAAAGTGGTGTATTCCTCTCTTTGGCTGCAGCCATGTCTTTTCCCCCCTCCCTCTGAGGATAGTGCATATGAGACAGTAGTTTTAGGAACAGGGGGCTTGGTTTAGGCAACATAGCTTTTATCTACACAGTGAACATGTTTATTTGGTTGGAAGTAATCTCATATTTACTAGTAGTACCGAATAGGTTTGGTGGCAGTGCCATTCATAGCACTAACTGTGCAAGCGGTAGTACATACTATATATAGTATATCAGCCATAGTATCCACAGCTGAAGAGCTAGTCTGTCTGGTTATAGTGCCTTCACACGTTGCAGAAAATTTCTGTGACTGAAAATCAGTTCCATCTATCTCAATGGAGCTTGCAGAAATCCATGTGCTCGCTGCCAAAACAACTCCAAGGAGATGACTGGAACTGATTTTTACAGAAACTGTTTGCAACAAAATCTGCAGCATGTGAATGAAGACTCCCTTATTCAGTGATAATACCTCCTTTCTCTGAATAATTGGGCAGATTTGCCATTCATGAGATTTGGAAAGCTGGTTATCATTTGGCAGGGAGCAAACTACATGTATAGTATATACTTACAGTTGTCCTGATATTATATTTATGGATTGCTTTTAAATACCAACAGGATAATCTCAATTACCATTCACTCATCACATGCACGTCCCACCGCAACGCTACAGAAACCCCCCCCCCCACCGCAATCTAGATCACCGCCGTCCCAGCCTCGAGCCAGGGACCCACAAATCTTCTCCAATTTTTCTGAATTCCCTCTGGCAGTGTACGTTAGTTTGTACATTGGTATAGCCGTATCAATAGTCTGCACCCAATGTTGGATTGATGGAACTTTCGGGGGCTTCAAGTTCAAAAAATAACCTTTCTAGCATAAAACATTAGAAGTCGATATAATATTCAACAATATTTAGTTTGCAGGAAATCATTAACCAATCCTAGTAAGCTATTCTCTGGGGAACATATCGCTGGTAATCCTAGTCTTCTGTTCAAAAACACATGAATTGAAGACCAATATTCCGCTATTACTGGGCATTCCCAAATCATATGGAACATTAAGCCCTGCCCGTCTTGAACATCCATTTTTGACTGAGATCATGGTAGTGCATATAGAGATAATAGGTATTTATCCGAATGCAAGAAATCTTCTAAAACTTCTTTCTGTAGCTGTAACACTTTGCACGTTATGCTTTTTTTCCATGTTTCTCAGGGGTTTAGTGTTCCTTTAAGTATAGGCATAGCCATAGGAGACTGGAAGTCCTATCTAATCTATCTCACATTATGTTTCTCTTCTTCAGACATCCTTCTACCTGGACAGCATCAACTATGAAAAAAATTGGGAACCTCTCCAGCGTTATTAACAGCACCATCCTTCAACAGATTGACTCGGTAATATTAATTTCAACTACTCAACTATGTCTACGATAATCTCTAGAGCATACTGAACACCATTTTGTGTATTACAGGCTGTAAAGATGCAATTCTTCTCAAAATTCCTGACTGAAATTAAGATTTCAAAGAAGACTGTCTTCACTTCTGTGATGACCCAACTGAGGGTCTCAGCAAGACGCATTGCTCGAGCAGAACGTAAGTATTAAGAGTAATGTAGAGTAAATATGAGATATGATTGACAATTTTCACAGTAGACAAAAGCACAGACAAAAAACAGAAATTACTCATTTTTGGTAGAACTAGGGCAAGCGGGACTGAAAATATTTCTGGCAGACTTTCAACAACTTTGTACATGAAAATCAAATCATAGAAAATGTTATCTCTACGAGCCGTTCAGATAAGATTGCACAGGAGACCTGTTAGATCAGGGATTACTCAGAGAGAAGTGATATAAAACCTTATGCCAGGGGCGTAATAGAAATTAAGGGGCCGGATAGCAAATCTCAGAACTGGGCCCCCCACCCAAATATAAAGTACTTGTAACTGTTATTGTAACTGTATAATATATATATATATATATATATATATATAGTGTATATATAGTGTGTGTATATATATATATATATATATACATACAGTATATATATCTCTTATACATGGCTCTAATAGCAGCAACCCTCCTACAGACACAGAATGTCCCACCCATAGACACAAATTTGTGTGTGTATATACCTGCAGTCCTATGTAAAACCACAAATAACACTAGTGCCGATAATGTGGTAGTGTTACCAGCAGTCCTATGTAAAACCAGAGATAACACTAGTGTAGATCATGTGGTAGTGTTAATGAAGGTAACATCACTGATCTAGGGTAACACTAAACTTTGTTAACAACATGGCAACATCACCTAGAGACAGGCAGCAATTTTACAACATCACCTAGAGACAGGCAGCAATTTTACAACATCACCTAGAGACAGGCAGCAATTTTACAACATCACCTAGAGACAGGCAGCAATTTTACAACATCACCTAGAGACAGGCAGCAATTTTACAACATCACCTAGAGACAGGCAGCAATTTTACAACATCACCTAGAGACAGGCAGCAATTTTACAACATCACCTAGAGACAGGCAGCAATTTTACAACATCACCTAGAGACAGGCAGCAATTTTACAACATCACCTAGAGACGGGCAACCATGTAAATTAGCACAGTAATGTATTTACTGTAATAACCATAAAAACCATGATTCTACCACTAGTCCTATTTACTTATCACATGAATGTGTCCTGTGTGCTGTCCCAGCGCATTTACTGTATGTCATGTTATGTCACTGCTGCTTAATGAATGTCAGAGATTTTATGAAGTGAAAAGTGTCACATGACTGATGCCATGTTTCAGTTAAGCCATTGATACCATTCTACTGCATATAGGGGTCAACTGCCTGATATAAGAAAGGGATGCATGCAGAATTTAAAATACATGCATATTAGAAAATGATATCATTTCCTATTGTATAAGCAAATAAAAATAAAAACTGGAATATCCCTTTAAAGGGAAGCAGTGCTGCAGTAACAGGCATGGCCACTATACAGTGTATGGAGCAGTGGTGTTTCAGTGCCTGGTTCTGATGCACAGCAGCTCCAGCTGTTTGGCAGAGGTTCCATGAGTCTAACCTTCCTCAGTACCATTGTCCTTCTATCATACAAAGAAGTGGAATTTGGTACAATCAAGTGTCATGACTGGACTGTGGAGCCCCCTCTGCTCCATGTACACTACAAGATCATGCAAAGTTGTGAATTATTCAGCACTTCCAGGCTAAAATGTCAGCAGAACAATGGAGCATTTGGTTGTCTACACAAGAACATAGTGGCAAAGCTTCTCACAGTATATCATGTCTCTGTACAGCTTCTTGTGAAGAACTTACTACATATAAGATTGGAGCACAGAAGGAGTATATTGCTGTCAGCTACACCGCCGCACAGCTACAGGAATGTCTCAGTAACATAACCTTAAGAGATAACTTAGAAATTCTTGGAAGCCTGGACTTTGAAAATGACCAACTCGAAGTGCTCAAAAGTAAACTGGATACGGTAAGATGTTTATAGATATACTTAAGATTTATATTTAGTAGAAAGCTTTCCACTTATTTCCACCTATAGCTCTTGATCTTGAGCTCCAAATCAACTGCTTTGAAATTTCTGCTTGCCTGCAACTACCAGTAGGGGGAGCTCATTGTGTAACGTTTTGTATAGTTACCATGGGAAAAATCTGTAAACTTGAAGCTCCTCCTAGTGGTGGCTACATAGAGCCAGAATTTGTTATTTTCCACTATCAAAGCCCCAGGAAGGGGAAGTGAAATTTCCATCCAGTAGGATTAAACCATTGGGTTTGTAATCACTTGATTAAGTTCCTTGTTTTGTTCCACAGATCTTTCCTGACACCATACCAGAGGATTATCTTCCCCTGATAGGGAACATTGCCAAGATGTACAGCGCAGAAAATATCAGTCAGTGGAACATCACATCAGTGGACACTTTAGCAGCTCTTCTAGGAGATGCATCCTGGGAAACCAATGATGTGAAGGTAAGACTCGTGGAGCATAAACAAGGTCATTGTGTATATATGTGTCAGCTCTAGCATATGCTTTATCGATTGAGGACAGTGCCCTCATCAGGGGGAATGTAGTTATTGCTGGCACAGGAATACCAGATACTTCTCCCCACACAACATGGGATGACTGAAACTAGTGGCCTCTGGCTATTTTTGCCCATGAAATGGGTATTTTATAATGTAACAGATATGACATATATAGGCTATAGGCATAGTAACATAGTTTATAAGGCCGAAAAAAGACATCTGTCCATCCAGTTCAGCCTGTTATCCTGCATTTGATCCAGAGGAAGGCTACAGACTATAGACTAATATCCAGTAAGTTATTATGGTCTTCTAATTCTATGGCTATGTCGTTTACAGATTAATGCCTTGGTGACACAATATCTAAAATCTCCAAATGGGACTTTCGATGGAACAACACTGACTGTCTTGGCTCCCTATGTCTGTGGCTTAAGTGAAACCTTAATCCTACAAATTTCTACCAATGCAATTACGTAAGCATCTGCTCTTCTATTAACTTAAAGAAGAACTCCCGCAAAATTTTTTATTCTCTGACCTGTTAGAAAGGTGCACGATATAATCTGTAGTGAATGTAATCTTCTTTTCAGAGACTGTATTTGTGAGTTATCCCCTCTCTTCTTATTGTAGCTGGGTCATGTGACCAACTCCCTGACCTCCAACTGACCCAGGACAGGAAGCCAGTTACTTCTCTATTCATTCCTATGAGACTGAAAGTGAGGCTTCCATAGGAATACATAGAGAAATAGACTTCCTGTCCACACATAAGATGATGTGTTATCTGGTGAGTCTGATTGCTGGTCACATGACACAGATGAGAAACATCAGGGAGATATAACTCACAAATACAGACACTGGTAAGAAAATGACATTCACTACAGATTACATCATGTACATTTCTAGCAGGACATGGAACAAAATTTTTTGCAGAAGTGCCAGGTTAGAAACTTATGCCTTATCCACAGGATGGAAAGGAGATAATTATCTGATTGGCAGTGGTCTGATTTATGGGACTCCAGCTGATCACGAGAACTGGGGTCCCTCTTGTGCAGTTTGAATTGAGCAATGGTTGTACAGTCAGCTGCCCCTCCATTCAACATTGAGACTGTTGGAGATAGATGAATATATTGCTCGGATATCTCATACAGTTGAATGGAGTGGAAAGTGGAAGCGGACATGCAAAACCAATTCCAATAGGGGAACAATGATCCAATGTTCTTGTAATTGATGGGTGTCCCAGCAGTCAAACCCTTTTAACTAATGAAAATAACTTTTACTATAAAATGTCAATCTATCATCACATTTATCACACCGCACTCTTTTGCAGCTTTATGTATAATAATGTGCTGCTGCTTGTCCTGTATATACCCACCAGGCCCTATGACAAGCTGTACCTTCCTTGGAACTACTGTACGTTCTGGCATCAGAGATTGCTTGCATGCAAATGTATTTCTTTTGATTTTAGAGATTCTAGCAAACCCCTGGACGTATCCAACTGCACTCAAAGCCAGAAGAACCTTTTCTACAACAAGATGAAGGAAGCTTACTCATCTTATAAAAACTCTTCCAATCCTTATTTCCAGATTATGAGTCCTGTGATAGGTAAGCCATGGTGCTTTGGAAGATTGCAAATGTTTTGTCTTTGTCCAGGCAGTGGTGGAAGAGATAGGGTGATCTTCGGTGGAGGAAGACTTCCATTTAGTATTTTCCCATTACTTATCTCCATTTTACCAAAATGACTATTAAATACCATTTGAAATTTTATTAACATTATTTTATCTGCAGGGGGCGCAACAGCTGAAGATCTGCTCTTTTTCGCAAGTGGCTCCCCACAAATGGACCTCACCACGTTTACATCACTCAACCCGGCTGAAGTTCAGGTAAATGTGTAGATGTAAATGTACAGAATGAAGATGCCTTCCTACAGTGTGGCAAACCATGCCACAGACTCAACTCATTGTCAGGAAACTCAGTGTACTACATTGTATAGGAACTGAACTGCCAAAACTTTCAATGTTCTTGCTGTCAGTGAATAGAAACATTCTTGTTTACAAAGAACTCATATTTATCATACGTGATTGCTTGCTACGATTGCATCCAGTCTTGAAATTTTTCTATGAGCATTACAAATCTCAGTCCGATCCCGATAGCTTGCTACGAAGCATCAGCGCAGGTAAAATCAATCGGCCGCGGAGTCCATTCTGCCACTTCTCAGATGATTCTATGCCATTTAGTAAATTCTCAGCTGTCATATGTATTAAATACTCAAAAGTCTCTAGCCTCTGGATGTTAACAGCATGCAGATAACTTGATAATGGAAATAAGTCAAAGCAACAAACTGTGTATTACAACTTTTGAGAAAGCAGCCAAGGAATTTTATTAAAAGTCCTTTTACTTTAGTGACTCCCATAATTTGGAGTCTTCACCTCTTCTAAAAATGAGGCTGAACTTACTTATATAATATAGTAGTGCTATAAGTAAATATAATATAATATAGTAGTGCTATAAGTAAATATAATATAGTAGTGCTATAAGTGAATAGAATATAGTAGTGCTATAAGTAAATATAATATAATATAGTAGTGATATAAGTAAATATAATATAGTAGTGCTATAAGTGAATATAATATAGTAGTGCTATACGTGAATATAATATAATATAGTAGTGATATAAGTAAATATAATATAGTAGTGCTATAAGTGAATATAATATAATATAGTAGTGCTATAAGTGAATATAATATAATATAGTAGTGCTATAAGTAAATATAATATAATATAGTAGTGCTATAAGTGAATAGAATATAGTAGTGCTATAAGTAAATATAATATAATATAGTAGTGCTATAAGTAAATATAATATAATATAGTAGTGATATAAGTAAATATAATATAGTAGTGCTATAAGTGAATATAATATAATATAGTAGTGCTATAAGTAAATATAATACAATATAGTAGTGCTATAAGTAAATATAATATAGTAGTGCTATAAGTGAATATAATATAGTAGTGCTATACGTGAATATAATATAATATAATATAGTAGTGCTATAAGTAAATATAATACAATATAGTAGTGCTATAAGTAAATATAATATAGTAGTGCTATAAGTGAATATAATATAGTAGTGCTATAAGTAAATATAATATAATATAGTAGTGCTATAAGTAAATATAATATAATATAGTAGTGATATAAGTAAATATAATATAGTAGTGCTATAAGTGAATATAATATAATATAATATAATATAGTAGTGCTATAAGTAAATATAATATAGTAGTGCTATACGTGAATATAATATAATATAATATAGTAGTGCTATAAGTAAATATAATATAGTAGTGCTATAAGTGAATATAATATAGTAGTGCTATAAGTGAATATAATATAGTAGTGCTATAAGTGAATATAATATAGTAGTGCTATAAGTAAATATAATATAGTAGTGCTATAAGTGAATATAATATAGTAGTGCTATAAGTGAATATAATATAGTAGTGCTATAAGTAAATATAATATAATATAGTAGTGCTATAAGTAAATATAATATAATATAGTAGTGCTATAAGTGAATATAATATAGTAGTGCTATACGTGAATATAATATAATATTGTAGTGCTATAAGTAATTATAATATAGTAGTGCTATAAGTAAATATAATATAGTATAATATAGTATTGCTATAAGTAAATATAATATAATAAATAATACTGGTTCGTGAAAATTATGTGAATCCATTCACAAGGAAGATTCTCCTTCTTTTCCACAAACAGTGACCCCCTGTACCAGATAGTAGATTCAATTTTCTCATCTCATACAACCCCCAGTTTTAAGCAGGGACCAGTGAACTATTATAATGGGGATCACCCTGTGGAGTTGTTACATCACAAATAAAGGTTTGAGACGACGTATTAATGCTACTTTCTTATCATGGTCCAACAGAAATTAACAGCACAAGATATTAAGAATCTCCTTGGAGACAACGTCCTCGATATCGACACAATAGTAGGAAGCAAAGTCCTCCAAGCCTGGGTGTCGAAAAATAACCAAAAGGAGATCAACAATCTGGGTCTAAACGCAAACAGTACAGTGGATGAGACACTGCCTGAAGGTTTCATCATCATTCCTCAAGGTAACTGGCCTACTGGAAGTGAACATTTTATTCGATGTAGGGGATATAAGAATGTGTCGAGAGACATAAACACTCTGCAAACAGTCTTGATTTTTTTTATTAACCATTTTCCATTTATAGCTCTTATGCAAATGTGGGTGCTTCCAAGATAACAGACTACAAACAAAACCATCCTAGTCTGATCCTGGAGTCGTGTGTTACTCTATTCCTCTGGTTGGATACAGAAACCAGAAGATCATGGAACACATGACTGCATGATCAGACTACACAGGGTTTCTCTGTAGTCTGTAACCATGGAGATACAGAGTCTACAAAGAAGTTGTATTTTGTAAATCAAGACTATGTGTAATAATCACAGCAGAAACAAAAAAGATGTTTACAAAAGAGTGCATAGAAACAAAAGAGTGCATAGCCTTCAGCACAGGATGAGAGATGCAGAAAAAAGTGTGTGATACAATTTTTGAATGTTGAAGCATGCCAAGGAATAGGATACAACACAAAGATAGGGTTACAGTACCTTTGAGATGTCATTAGTTGCTAGCGAGTTAGTTTTCTTCATGGATAGTTGACCCACTAAAACTAATATCAAAGTCTCGGGTCAATATATGAACGTATACATTGACATAGAAATGTCTGTTGAACACGCCCAAAGAGGTTACCCCATGAAAGGGATTCTATATTTTTCAAACCAGGACCTGGATCTGAAAACTTTTGTAATTGAATGTAATTTAAAAATCAGTATAGCTCCTGAGTTAGTCAATGAAATCGATCTATATTGCGCCATCTGCTGTTTGTTTATGTTCCAATTTCTCTGTCCACCTCACTGAGATGGACACACATTCTCAGTTTCATCCTTCAACTTCAGGACTCCAGCTCTAACACACAGGACACACCTGTGGAGAAAGGGCACGTCCCCTGAGCTGCTATCCTGAAATTAATCTAGCAGAAAAATTGGAGCAATGAATGGGTGTCATGTGGTACAGGGCTGGTTCTAGATTTGTTAGAAAATGTATTAGTTTCATTTTTTACATTAATCATGGGATAACCCCTTTAAAGGGAACATTATGTCATTTTCGAAGTTAACATACATAGCTACTTCCAGAATTTTGCTGGTTGCCCCTGGAAACAGACAGCAGTTTTACTTCAACCGCTGTCAGACCTGTGACCTAACAGCTTAGCTTCACTGTGTGCTCCCACAGTGCACCGCTTACTAGTAAGAGCAAACCAGCACAATCCTGAATCTAGTTTTAAACATGAAAGAAGACGAAAATCCTGCACTAATCTAATACACTTATTTTTATCTTTTGCAGTCACACAATCTGGAGCATCGTCCCACAGCTTTATCTACCTCCTTTACATTTGCACTTTGGCGGCCATATTTTACACAAACAACCTCTTTCTGTAACCGGCCTACATGCTCCATCCATAGTGGTCATTTTTTATGGACTCAGTTTGGAGGGTTATGTGGATTAGCAGTATTTTCACTTGCTCAGGCATTTGTTTCTTTAAATTTTCCGATGATACCTCAATAGTATTTTTTACACAGTCCACAAATACAGTCCATAAATTACTCTACAGTTCATCGTACACACCATGATGACCGAGACAAAAAGAGTCTATGAGGTAGCCAACGGTGGCAATTAACTACTTGTATCACTCACCACAGCGGTGGGGGTTATATCCTGCATACACATATCTTCAAGTCTATAACTAATCCATCTTTTCCAAACAATCAGTTCAATAGAAGTGTCTACTGCCAAAAAACTGTCCTATTAGGAGCGAATCTCAGGCTCCCGAGGGGGTAAAAAAAATGAGCAAACCCTTAGTGAAATGTGCCCATTATGTGGCGGACCAGGGGCTGAATTGGCCCAAATTGATAGAAGGTGTGGGTATCACTGAAGATGAGCTAGGAGCCCATGATGTCACCAACCCCCCTCCCCCTCCTTCTCATCCACAAAAATAAAGCCTTTTATTCAATGGGATCAAGCAGCTTCTTTTGTAACCAGTGTTCTGCCACAGTGTACAACATCGGACCTCAAGACATAGATCACAAATAAAGAATTGGCTTACGTCTACACATATGGGTCAATCTTGGGCTAGAACATTAGAACTTCATTGGTTAGCATCCTTTCACATAGACTGCCTACCCAAATTGTGCCCCATGTTAACCCTGTGGCAGGTTTAGCCAGTGCTTTCAACACAAGAAAGGTGACTATGAGGGAGCCTCCAATCTATTAGGAGGAATAGGCAAAAGACTTGGGCCATGAAAAGTACCCCAATTTCTATTTTGGCACCCAAAAGAAGCCAGTCCACTTAAATTTCCAGTCACAGGGTCTGCGTTTAAACCGTTGTACTTATGTTCTTGACTTCGTTTGTACTATATAAACATAACACACACACCCCCCCCCCCCATTCTATCTAGGATATGCCTGAGCTGCACTGTCTGTGTGTATACATTATGTGTTGTCATACCCTGTAACAAGAATACCTCCTAAAAATCACTGGACGTTATGTTTCAAAAATTGAAATTTATAACAAATGTCTGTAATATAATCTTAAATTAATTAAAATGTATTTTCATCTAAACCCGCCTTGACTGGATCATTGTAAAAGGACAAAACTACAACACTACACACAAGTTCTATAAAAGGGCTAAACGCTGAAAATGTTGAAAAAGTAACTAGTATGAAGATGTTGTCGAATAGGGAATGGGACCCAATTTTTGGAAGAGAAGATGGACTTATAATACATGAAATACATCCTGATAAACTAGGAATAGGAGGCAGTATTATAGTAGTTATATTCTTGTATATAGGAGCAGTATTATAGTAGTTATATTCTCGTACATAGGGGCAGTATTATAGTAGTTATATTCTTGTACATAGGAGGCAGTATTATAGTAGTTATATTCTTGTGCATAGGAGGCAGTATTATAGTAGTTATATTCTTGTACATAGGAGCAGTATTATAGTAGTTATATTCTTGTACACAGGAGCAGTATTATAATAGTTATATTCTTGTACATAGAAGGCCGTATTATAGTAGTTATATTCTTGTACATAGGAGGCAGTATTATAGTAGCTATATTCTCGTACATAGGGGCAGTATTATAGTAGTTATATTCTTGTACATAGGAGGCAGTATTATAGTAGTTATATTCTTGTGCATAGGAGGCAGTATTATAGTAGATATATTCTTGTACATAGGAGCAGTATTATAGTAGTTATATTCTTGTACATAGGAGCAGTATTATAATAGTTATATTCTTGTACATAGAAGGCCGTATTATAGTAGTTATATTCTTCTACATAGGAGGTAGTGCTATAGTAGTTATATTCTTGTACATAGGAGCGGTATTATAGGAGTTATATTCTTGTACATAGGAGCGGTATTATAGGAGTTATAATATTGTACATAGGAGACAGTATTATAGTACATATATTCTTGTACATGGGGGCAGTATTATAGTAGATATATTCTTGTATATAGGAGCAGTATTATAGTAGTTATATTCTTGTACATAGGAGCAGTATTATAGTAGTTATATTCTTGTACATAGGAGGTAGTATTATAGTAGTTATATTCTTGCCCATAGGAGCAGTATTATAGTAGTTACATTATTGTACATAGGAGGCAGTATTATAATAGTTATATTCTTGTATTTCGGAGCAGTATTATGGTAGTTATATTCTTGTACATAGGAGTAGTATTATAGTAGTTATATTCTTGTACATAGGAGCAGTAATATAGTAGCTAGATTCTTGTACAAAGCAACAGTATTATAATAGTTATATTCTTGTACATAGGAGCAGTATTATAGTAGTTATAATCTTGTACATAGGAGCAGTATTATAGTAGTTATATTCTTGTACATAGGAGGCAGTATTATAGTAGTTATATTCTTGTACATAGGAGGCAGTATTATAGTAGTTATATTCTTGTACATAGGAGCAGTATTATAGTAGTTATATTCTTGTACATAGGAGCAGTATTATAGTAGTTATATTCTTGTACATAGGAGCAGTATTATAGTAGTTATATTCTTGTACATAGGAGCAGTATTATAGTAGTTATATTCTTGTACATAGGAGCAGTGTTATAGTAGTTATATTCTTGTACATAGGAGCAGTATTATAGTAGTTATATTCTTGTACATAGGAGCAGTATTATAGTAGTTATATTCTTGTACATAGGAGCAGTATTATAGTAGTTATATTCTTGTACATAGGAGCAGTATTATAGTAGTTATATTCTTGTACATAGGAGCAGTATTATAGTAGTTATATTCTTGTACATAGGAGCAGTATTATAGTAGTTATATTCTTGTACATAGGAGCAGTATTATAGTAGTTATATTCTTGTACATAGGAGCAGTGTTATAGTAGTTATATTCTTGTACATAGGAGGTAGTATTATAGTAGTTAATATTCTTGCCCATAGGAGCAGTATTATAGTAGTTTACATTATTGTACATAGGAGGCCAGTATTATAATAGTTTATATTCTTGTATTTCGGAGCAGGTATTAATGGTAGTTATATTCTTGTACATAGGAGTAGTATTATAGTAGTTATATTCTTGTACATAGGAGCAGTAATATAGTAGCTAGATTCTTGTACAAAGCAACAGTATTATAATAGTTATATTCTTGTACATAGGAGCAGTATTATAGTAGTTATAATCTTGTACATAGGAGCAGTATTAATAGTAGTTATATTCTTGTACATAGGAGGCAGTATTATAGTAGTTATATTCTTGTACATAGGAGGCAGTATTATAGTAGTTATATTCTTGTACATAGGAGCAGTATTATAGTAGTTATATTCTTGTACATAGGAGCAGTATTATAGTAGTTATATTCTTGTACATAGGAGCAGTATTATAGTAGTTATATTCTTGTACATAGGAGCAGTGTTATAGTAGTTATATTCTTGTACATAGGAGCAGTATTATAGTAGTTATATTCTTGTACATAGGAGCAGTATTATAGTAGTTATATTCTTGTACATAGGAGCAGTATTATAGTAGTTATATTCTTGTACATAGGAGCAGTATTATAGTAGTTATATTCTTGTAAATAGGAGCAGTATTATAGTAGTTATATTCTTGTACATAGGAGCAGTATTATAGTAGTTATATTCTTGTACATAGGAGCAGTATTATAGTAGTTATATTCTTGTACATAGGAGCAGTGTTATAGTAGTTATATTCTTGTACATAGGAGCAGTATTATAGTAGTTGTATTCTTATACATAGGAGCAGTATTATAGTAGTTATATTATTGTACATAGGAGGCAATTTTTATTAGTAGAAACAAGTAAAAATACAATAATACATTTCTTGTACAAACAACAAATAAATGGGAAAAAGATTAAATAAACATAATTTCATGATACATGAGCCAAAATTACTCCAAATATACTTTCCTCCATATGTTTTAATTCTTGCCCTTTTCCTAACCTCTATAGATCTGATCCACCTAAGTTCTCATAGAATGAGGTTTACAGCTTTTACATGATTAAAGTACTCACTGTGGATGGACACTCTTGTTCTTGAATGCCAGTGGTAGCACTTGATGGTTGTAATAATCAGATGCATGGTCCCCGGTCAATGTCAGCTACATGTGATGTTACACCATAGATGAAGTCTGGGTAGGTTAGAGACTGCAGCTTTGGGATTTTTAGCTTGCTGGTTATCTCCTGCCAAATCAGACACTCTCCCTGGCACTCGGTTATAAAATGTTCCATAGTCTCCTCCTGCTGACAGACCAGGGGGCACATGCGATCTGACACACTCAGAAAATTTAAATTGAGTATGACAAAAAGCTTCCCATGCAATGACAGCCTCAATTGAGGAAATTTAGACTTTCCTGCGAGGTGGCTGATGTGTAGTCTCTTAGTGCTGGCTGCAAGTAATAGAAAGTCCTATAGATCCTGATACAGAGAATGTCACATAATGGGGACCAGACCAGGGTTGCCCAAGCCCTTCAGGCCGATTCACCTCACGCCCTTGCCCTGCGCCGGGCACGCTGCTACGCACTGTGCCAGGCCATAACTCAAGCATAAATCGCCACCTGAAGCCTGCAAGCACACCCACGCAATAACAATGAACTTTTGCCACCACCACCTGTCCGTTACAAGGTCGACAGGACACCCCTGAGTGTTCCACTCGCCAGCAGACACGCAAATGGTAATAAGCCTCATGGAAAAACAACATACAGCCTCAGACTGCACATATACTCTTCATGTTGCTAACAGGTTCCTAAGGTTACAAGACAAACCATCAAACTTTTAGGTTTAATGTATGGAAATTGGACAGCACTTGGTTACAAATGATTAACAAGAGACATACATAAATGGCAAACAATTGCAAAATAAAAAGTAGAAAACATAGAAAGTTCCGATACTTAGCAGATGCGTTGTAATAGTCCTTCGTCCCAGATTTGGGCAGAGTAATGGTGCACAAACCAATTCAATTGGATCTCCCACTTTGTGACACTCAAATATGGCAGGGATTACATGTTTATGTCTTTCCTGAAGGTGCCAGCTTGAGGGCACTCTCCCCCACACCTCTGACTCAGTCCCTCTGGGCTGAGCTTCATTACACGTGCAGGCTGCCCCCTGGCCCTTTAGGGAACATGTGTGAAAATATCCGAAAGGTATTTTCCCAGTTGCCCTGGTGAAGATACAGGCCCCAGCCCTTCTTCATAATTCATATCTCACCGTTCCAAGTCCTAGCATATCAAAAGAGACACGTCCAGGACGCTTGAGGTCCTTCTTTTAAGAAGATGAAGGCGAGCTGATACGCCATGTTTGGTGTCCATGCGATGCTCCCATCATACCAGAAGTGATGAGCTGGATTCTGGAGACATCCACCCCTCCTGAACAAGTTATGAAGTACTAAAATTATTTTTCGTTCTCTGGTTAGGATTTCCCCCCTGCTGACAAATGGGGTCAAAGAGTCTGTTGTCCTCTTACTGAAGCGTGATCAACAAATGGGCACATCCTCGTTAGCACCACGGTGCTAACTACCTCCCAGGGAGCAGTTTGGCTATTTCCCATGACCAAGGCAGACATCTCGGCTCTCTATAAATCAATTACCCCCAACATGGCTGCTGACCTTGTAATACAACAGATACAAATACCTAAATACACACTGTATATATGGGTCACACTGGAATATGTTACACTACAACATATAACCATAAAACACATATTACTGCAAACATTCTAATAACTAAGGATAAGGTATACCTTATTCCTGACAGAGATCCTTCTTGGTCTTAGTCTCCAGACATACCTTATCTATTCCCGATTTCTTTAGACCATATTCCAGGTACTGGGGAAGATAGTCACTAGCCAATCAACCCCTCTTGAGACTGCCGCCTCGCACCCAAGACCCTGCAAAAGGCAATATCCAATTCCTGACACTTTTCACCCACAGGCTACCAAAACATACTTTTAGAAACATGGAGACAAAAAAAAAAAACCTTGGATTTAACATATCCAGCCCACCCTCTGTCCACTATAGGTACGTAATCCCTCTTTTTATTGTGTTCAGCCTATTCCCCTACAAAAGTTGGAAAAACAGGCTAAAGAGCCTAGCCAAGAAAGATTATGGCAAAATAAAGACAACAAAGACATACAAGACAGGGACCAGGTAAGTCTTTAACATAGTAACCCTTTCTCTATAGGTCAGCCTCCAGTTCTTCCATCGCTGAACCTTTGCATTTCTGAATTCCAACTTTTCTTCCCAATTTAGTTTGACATTATCATCCCTCCCAAATATGACCACTAGGATTTTAATATAGATGGAGGACTTGACAAATTATGGCAGATCAAAGCTAGGATCAGTACTTAAAGTCCAGAGAGCTTGACTCTTCTCAAAGTTGACCAAAGACCCGAAGGCCTCCAAGTAGCTTTCTGAAGGCTGCAGACATCTGCACCTCATGAGGCTCAGATATCACCACAGTCACATCATCCGCACAGGCAACTACCTTCAAAGGCAAGCAGTGGGGGACCGGCACCCCCTTAAAATAACACTCCTACAGTGACCTCAGGAACGGGTCTAAGGCAAACACATACAGCAGTGGACTCAACAGGCAACGGGTTGCCAACCACTGATCAGATTAAAGCTCTTTGCCTCACAATACAAAGTTTTTAGCCAATCAATAAATTGTCCCGGAGTATCATACTTTGACAAAGTGGCCAAAAGTCTGGTCAAGACCAATAACATATCTCCCACACTGAAGAGCTTTACATCTCTCAAACATCTCACTTATTGAGATGACTGTCCCAGAGATGTTCCGCCTTTTTATTGTGCCTAAAACAAACAGACTGATTTAGAGAATAGAATTTTTGCCAGAATCTTCCTGTCGACATTCGAAAGGGCTATCGGCCTCCAGTTCTTGATGTCACTCGGCTCCTTACCTTCATACAGCAGAACAAAGGCATCAGGTGACTTTCTAGACAGGTTTTGTACACGAATTAGATCCAAGAGGTCCCTAAATTTCTTATAAAATTCTGTTATTATATCATCTGGACCTGGTTCCTTCTTTAGACATAACTGATCAATGGCCTCTTTAACCTCCATCATGGTTAATTCTGCTGTCAAAGGAGAAAGGTCCACATCATTAGTATCAGGGCCTGGAGTTGACTCCAAGAATTGAGCCATTTTTTCCTTATCCAAAACTTTCTTCTGAAACAAGTCAGCATAGTAAGATCGCCTACCCCCAGGATACCAGAGATTCCTGCAAAACACCTTGGGAGTCAGTGAGACCTATGGCCGATTTATTAGCCACATGTTCCCTGCAATTCTCAAAGGGATCAGGAGCCCCTAAGGACCCATAAACCCATTCAAAAACCATAGAGGTGTACCTGCTGTACTGATACTGTCTTATCTCAGATTTCAGTCAGTTGATCTTCTGTTTATCATCCGCACTCGCCGAATACAGTGACTCCAATTCTTTCCACAACTTGAGATACTGGCTATACTTACTATTCCTTCTTTTAACTGACAATCTCTTTAAGAGAGATCTGATCTCCTCCTTGATGTCCTCCCACCAGTCGGCCATGTTGTTATAAAAGTCCACTCTCCATACCAGAACCTAAAAAAGGGAGTGGAAACAATCCTGGACATAGACATCATCCAGGATGCTGGAATTAAGCCTCTATAGCCCCCTACCAATATCAGAGCGTTTAGTGGCTCCCAAGCAGAAAACTAAAACCAGGTGGTCAGAGTATGGGACGACCTTCTCACTCATCCCGATAACAGTTTCTGTAGGACTCACAAACGCCATGTCTATTCTATTGCTCTTGACAGCACAAAAATATGTCAAATTTGGCTTCCTACCACCCAGTGAGAAGAGATGACTTAGGTCATGTTATGTAAGACTCTGGAGTCTCTGGCCACTGCCCTGCCCTAGAACGTGTCACCTCATGACATAGTGACATTAAAGTCTCCCACCATTACCACAGGTATAGAGATAAAAAGATACTGCTTCAGGTCATTAAATAGCTATATTCTCTCAGCCACTGTCTGTGGACCATGGATGTTAAGGAAGAGGAGCAGTCTACCATGGATGGTCACTTCAAGCACCAGGCACCTTCCAAGTAGTGAGTATGAAGATAAAACTTACATATTCGGATTCAGCATCACTTACACTATACACCGCTTACTCTAGTTCAGGGGGTGTTTCGGAGCTGATAGGTTCCCTTTAAGTTCTTTCTCAGACTTACCTTTTTTTCCTCCTTTTGTTCCTCTTGGCCTCCTTATAAACTGATCGTGATACAGAATCAGCTGTCTAAGGCTGGTCCTGATTGACAACCTCCATGGTGCCCTGTGTGTGTTTGCAGTGTTTGTAGTCATGGGATGTTTGGAAATATTTTGGGGCATTGCTGCAGATCTTATGCGCCATGCTGGAAACCACAACTTGCTGTTTTAAGTTTGCTTGCAAAGTTTCTCTAGAGATGTCCGTCTTTGTCTGTGTGCAGGAGGGGGGGGGGGCTTCTCACCTGCTACATGTCCTTTGCTCTCCGTCATCACCTATGCACCTTGCTGGTTTGGCTTGGAAACTGATTCAATCTTCGCTGCACTCACTTTCATTTTTTCTTCTTAACAACCATGTTACTTCCATTCTGTCTGTTCTGCTGGTGACTGGGAACTTTGGGATTTGCATACACTTTAGAAACAGTTTGGAAGTTTTCTCCCAGTGTAGGCCTAGAAGCCTGGGCCTTGCTGAGGGAACTTTCCCACCCAGGGTAGCCCCTCCCTGGGCTATCTCGAGACATCATAAGAACAGTTAACACACATCCTCACAGCTAGAAGGCAGTATTATAGTAGTTATATTCTTGTACATAGGAGGCAGTATTATAGTAGTTATATTCTTGTACATAGGAGGCAGTATTATAGTAGTTATATTCTTGTACATAGGAGGCAGTATTATAGTAGTTATATTCTTGTACATAGGAGGCAGTATTATAGTAGTTATATTCTTGTACATAGGAGCAGTATTATAGTAGTTATATTCTTGTACATAGGAGCAGTATTATAGTAGTTATATTCTTGTACATAGGAGGCAGTGTTATAGTAGTTATATTCTTGTACATAGGAGCAGTATTATAGTAGTTATATTCTTGTACATAGGGGGCAGTATTATAGTAGTTATATTCTTGTACATAGGAGGCAGTATTATAGTATTTATATTCTTGCACATAGGAGCAGTATTATAGTAGTTATATTCTTGTACATAGGAGGCAGTATTATAGTAGTTATATTCTTGTACATAGGAGCAGTATTATAGTAGTTATATTCTTGTACATAGGAGCAGTATTATAGTAGTTATATTCTTGTACATAGGAGGCAGTATTATTGTAGTTATATTCTTGTACATAGGAGCAGTATTATAGTAGTCATATTCTTGTATATAGGAGCAGTATTATAGTAGTTATATTCTTGTACATAGGAGCAGTATTATAGTAGTTATATTCTTGTACATAGGAGCAGTATTGTAGTAGTTATATTCTTGTACATAGGAGCAGTATTGTAGTTATATTCTTGTACATAGGAGCAGTATTATAGTAGTTATATTCTTGTACATAGGAGCAGTATTATAGTAGTTATATTCTTGTACATAGGAGCAGTATTGTAGTTATATTCTTGTACATAGGAGCAGTATTATAGTAGTTATATTCTTGTACATAGGAGCAGTATTATAGTAGTTATATTCTTGTACATAGGAGGCAGTGTTATAGTAGTTATATTCTTGTACATAGGAGCAGTATTATAGTAGTTATATTCTTGTACATAGGGGGCAGTATTATAGTAGTTATATTCTTGTACATAGGAGGCAGTATTATAGTAGTTATATTCTTGTACATAGGAGCAGTATTATAGTAGTTATATTCTTGTACATAGGAGGCAGTATTATAGTAGTTATATTCTTGTACATAGGAGCAGTATTATAGTAGTTATATTCTTGTACATAGGAGCAGTATTATAGTAGTTATATTCTTGTACATAGGAGGCAGTATTATTGTAGTTATATTCTTGTACATAGGAGCAGTATTATAGTAGTCATATTCTTGTATATAGGAGCAGTATTATAGTAGTTATATTCTTGTACATAGGAGCAGTATTATAGTAGTTATATTCTTGTACATAGGAGCAGTATTGTAGTAGTTATATTCTTGTACATAGGAGCAGTATTGTAGTTATATTCTTGTACATAGGAGCAGTATTATAGTAGTTATATTCTTGTACATAGGAGCAGTATTATAGTAGTTATATTCTTGTACATAGGAGCAGTATTGTAGTTATATTCTTGTACATAGGAGCAGTATTATAGTAGTTATATTCTTGTACATAGGAGCAGTATTATAGTAGTTATATTCTTGTACATAGGAGCAGTATTATAGTAGTTATATTCTTGTACATAGGAGCAGTATTATAGTAGTTATATTCTTGTACATAGGAGCAGTATTATAGTAGTTATATTCTTTTAAATGGGAGTTATAGTTAAGTTGTTATATTCCTGTACATAGATCCAGTATTATAATATATTCTTGTACATAGGAGCAGTATTATAGTAGTTATATTCTTGTGTATAGGAGCAGTATTATACTAACTATGGACAAAACCCAGTATCCAGATAACTGCAAACTTGCAGCAAACTAAGGGGTTCCCTTGTATTGTATAATGTGTACTTGTGTCCACAAGGGGCAGTGATATATCAGTTACATTTATTTCAATAGGAAAACAAGCCTTTTCCTCTTCATTCCTTGAAAATCTCTGTTCCTAGAATCACAGGAGTGAGTTTGTTGTGAGCGCCATAGTCGCTGACCTTCTATTGGTAAAAAGAGGATTGGGTTTCTGTTTTTTCAGTTATCTATAAAGAGTTTCACAACATGAAAAGACGTCAATGCAGATCGCTTCCTGTTTCCTAGCGATATGCCCCCATTGTCTGAGATGAGACAACCCCTTTTAGGAGCATTCAGATGACTGTATGTATTTTGCAGCCCACAATAAAATACGGAGGACACCTGTGCTGCATCCATTTTCCATTTTGTCTTTGCAGACCCATTGTAACAATGCCTATTCTTGTCCTCAAAATGAAGAAGATAAGGACAAGTTCTATCTTTTTTGCGAGGTCCACGGACTGGACATATGGAGCTAAATGAATGGGTCCACATCCGATCCGCAAAAATACAGGTGCCTTATGGGGGCACTATGGCTGTGACCATTACAGGATACTGTAGCTGTCACTTTTATGGGGTGCTGGAGCTCCCGCTGTTGTGGGTGCTCTGGGACTGTCACCTGGGGCTCACTGTTATGGGGGAACTCTGGCCGCTCAGCCTTGTGGTTGTCGCACCGCAAAAAGTGTTCGAGTGAAGCCGAGGAAAGTGTATAAAACAAAAGAAGAAAAAAACCTCTCAAAATGGACTCCACATCTGCTCCCCATGGTCCACGGAGGATGGAAGTGACCCTCAGTATAAAAAAAAAAAAAAAGAAAAACTGGGGTCGGAGAGCCCCTTTAAGGGATGGGGTATTCTTTTCTAAAAAGTAGGCAAGCATGAGAGAAAAAAAAAATCCCTCAAGAAGGGTGCATTCACTGCCCACAACAGGTTGCCAGAGAGCCTTTATAAAATGGCCGCCATTATGACCCTTTGAGGAGGGGGGCACAGACTTTTGCAGCCATTTATTTCAGTCAGTTCATGCACCACAGGCAGAGCGGGGACACTAGAGCTCGTCAGCCCCCGGACTCACCTCACGCACCTCAACCCTGCACTACCAGACTCTGACACTTTCCCGCTCTTTCTGTACTGAGCCACTTTACGGCAGTGTGGCAGCTCGAGTCTACCTCAGTTTTACGGCACAAGCGTCCTAGCGGTCGCTTGACGGCAGTGTGGCAGATATGGCGTCTCACTTCAGTGGAGTCCTGCAGCTGACGGACTTGGACGATTACATCGGCCCCTCGCAGGTATGGTAACGTTATGGGGGCGGTATAACTGACTGTCAGCCGGTATATACGAGTTAGGAGGAGGAGACCCTATATTACAATATTACACAGTGACACCAAGCGGGAGGACATGTGACAGAAACAGGAGTGACCGTGTCCCTGGGTGTCATAAGGCTCCAAAGTGAGCAGTACAGCATGTATTCCTTCATAGCCCCCCTTAAAATATATTGGAAAATTCCGTTTTAGCAATTCCTCCATAGAATGTTATTGGAATGGTCCATTTTACAATCTGATGGGGGGATACAAATCCCTAATTCTGTCCTTGTATACTGCAGTGACCTGGAACACATGGTGGAACTACAACCCCCTATGATGCCTTCACACGCAGGTGCAGGCTGGCTATCAGGGCATGCTGGGAGGTGTAGTTTTACCACACCTGGGGAGCCACAGGTACCCCACCACTGATGTAATGAAAGATTTGGCTCCTAAAGAGTACATTTTATGGGATTGTTCTTGTAGGATTGTATAAAACCAGTCAAAGTTGAAAAGAAACCTGGAAAAGGAGCAGCCAAGATCCGTATTGAAGATGATGGGAGTTATTTTCAAATTGATCAGGTAAGGATGATGAGAGTAAAGTGTTTTTACCCTGAATTTTTATGATATCAACTAAGATAATGGGGTCTGACCACATTGAACCTAGGTACATGGCTGTCCAGGCCCTCGGTGGAGCACTAGTCACCCTCTTTTAAAGGGATTTCCCTTAACAGCTTATCCCGTGACCACAGTGTCAGATTGGTGGACAGTCGTGGCCAGAGCACCTGAGGCTGCGCTTCCGGCACCTGAACGGCTCGCCCGCACCGAGATCGGGAAAGCCGTTCGTTCTCTGGGGTAGCCTCCAGCTTTAGAAAGTCTCAAGGCTAACGCTTCAATCCTATGGAGCCCTGTCTTTAAATGGTAATTCATTGCAGTCTACTAAGGAAGAAGCGATCTGAAGATCGCATGTTTAGGTCCCCTAGGGGGACTTAAAGAGGTTGTGTCACTTCAGCAAATAGCATTTATCATGTAGAGAAAGTTATCACAGGGCACTTACTAATGTATTGTGATTGTCCATATTGCCTCCTTTGCTGGCTGGATTCATTTTTCCATCATATTATACATTGCTCATTTCCGTGGTTATGACCACCCTGCTATCTATCAGAGGTGGTCGTGCTTACAAATTAAAGGAAAAAGCACTGGCTTCTCTAGTGGCCGGGACTGAGGGAGCTCACATAGGCTGGTGCTTTTTCCTATAACATGGCCACCATTGGTGGGTTGGGAAGGCGGGGAATGGAAATAAAAAACGTAAAATCGCCAGGTCAGGGATAAGGGGGTATTTAAACTTGTTTACACCAGGGCTGTACGTGTAATGCATGGGTAAGCCACAGGGGGCAGGCTTTAGCAGGGATCGCCCTGTACCACATCCATAGGCCATATGAAATAGGCTTGGTTGAAGATAGACCCCTTTAAAGTGAGACAGTACTGAGCACCCTCATTCTACGAACCAGTGAAGGTTCCACCGAGGAGCCTTGACTTGTCCCATTTGAGGTCAGTCGGACAAAACTGGACGTAAATACAAAGTAAAGGGGGGGAATCGCTCCATAGGCAGCCATATTGTAACTGTACTAAAGGAGATGTTTGTTCTTCCTGCAGGACGGGGCGTCCCAGAAGCTGGAGAAGGCGAAGATCACCCTGAACGACTGCCTGGCCTGCAGTGGATGTGTGACCTCAGCAGAGACCATCCTCATCACACAGCAGAGTCATGAGGAGCTGTACAAGATACTGGAGCAGAACAAGGTGATCACTGGTATCTGGGAAGCTGAGATATGTGGGGCTGTTTGATAGGGTCCATAGCGCTTGTGACTAGCTTTACTGTATGGCTCTTCAGAGCGCAGCTTTTTGGTCCCCTGAACGTTTACATTTTGGATGGAGTTAACCTCTTCAACCCCGGGCCTGTTTTCACCTTCCTGCCCAGGCCATTTTTTGCTAATCTGACGTGTCAATTCATGTGGTAATAACTTTGGAACGCTTTTACTTAGGCTACTTTCACACTAGCGTTAGCACGGATCCGGCACCTAAAGGGTGCCAACGGATCCGTGCTAAGGTTATACATGTGTGGAGCCGGAGCAGCGCTCCGGCCCCACACATGACACACATTGACAAGACATTGACACACAAGATACAGACATACATACATACATACAAACATACAGACATACATACATACTCCAGGGACGCCGGTAGAACGTCTTCACGCGCCTCCTGCGCGCAGTGATGACGATTCCCCACAGCGCCCTCTGCTGGGCGCAGTGGGGAAACGTCATAGCTGCGCGCAGGAGGCGCGTGAAGACATGCTGCCGGCGTCCCTGGAGTATGTGAGTATGTATGTATGTTTGTATGTCTGTGTGTATGTAGCCGGATCCGGAATGACCCCCCATTGGAAATCAATGGAGGACAGATCCGGATTACTGGTGTGTCCACACCAAACGGATCCGTCCCCATTGACTTGCATTGGGGGTCATTCCGGATCCGTCTTGGTGCGGATGCCTGGACCGGAGAGAAAACCGCAGCATGCTGTGGTTTGTTCTCCGGTCTGAAGACGGAACGGAATGCTTTCAGGAGCCTCCGTTGTCTTCAGTTCAGTTTTGTCCCCATTGACAATGAATGGGGACAAAACTGAAGCGTTTTATTCCGGTATTGAGCCCCTATGACGGAACTCAATACCGGAATTTAAAAACGCTAGTGTGAAAGTAGCCTTATCCAGGCCATTCTGATATTGTTTTCTTGTCACATATTGTGCTTCATGACAGTAGTAAATTTGTGGCAAAATATTTCATTTTTATTTATTTAAAAAAAATACCAAATTTAGCAAAATTTTTGAAAAATTAGCAAATTTCCATTTTTCTACTTTCAAAATACATAGTAATGCCTCCAAAAATAGTTATTATTTTACATTCCTCATATGTCTACTTTATGTTGGCATCATTTTGTAAATGTCATTTTACTTTTTTGGGATGTTAGAGGGCTTAGAAGTTTAGAAGCCATTTTTCAAATTTTCAACAAAATTTCCAAAACCATTTTTTTAAGCACCAATTCAGATATAAAGTGATTTTGAGGGGCTTACGTAATGAAAACCACCCATAAATGACCCCATTTTAGAAACTACACCCCTCAAATTATAAAAAAACTGATGTTACAAAGTTTAACCCTTGAGGTGTTCCACAAGAATTAAAGGAAAATGGGGGTGAGATTTCAAAATTTCACTTTTTTGGTAGATTATTCAAGTTAATAATTTTTTTTCTTGCAACAGAGCAAGGGTTAACAGCAAACTAAACCTCAATATACATTGCTCTGATTCTGCAGTTTGCAGAAATACCCCATATGTGGTGGTAAACATCTCTATGGGTTTGTGGCAGTGGTCAGGAGGAAAGGAGCGCCGTATGAATTTTGGAGGCAGATTTTGCTAGAATAGTTTTTAGGCACCATTTTGTAATTGAGAGACCCTGACCTACCCCTACAGTGGAAACCATCAAAAAGCGACCCCATTTTGGAAACTACACCCTTCAAAGAATATATTAAGGGGGTACTGACCACTTTGACCCCCTAAGTGTTTTACAGAATTTGGAAACACTTGGCTGTGAAAATCAAAAGTTTCATTTCTTCCAATAAAATGTTGCTTTAGCCCCAAATTTTTCATTTTGACAAGGGGTAACAGGAGAAAAGCACCCCATTTTCTCCTGAATACGGCAACACCCCATATGTGGTGGTAAACTGCTGTGGGGGCACATGGCAGGACTCAGAAAGGAAGGAGCGCCATATGGATTTTGCAGCACAGATTTTGATGGATTGGTTTGCGGGAGCCATTGATTTTTATTTTTTTTGAGTGATTGTCTTATGTGGGGGGTCATTTTTTGCGGGATGAGGTGACGTTTTCATTGGTACCATTTTGGGGTACATAAGACTTTTTGATTGCTTGGTATTACACTTTTTGTGAGTCAAGGTGAAAAAAATAGCTGTTTTGGCATAGTTTTTTAAAAAAAAAAAATTTACAGCATTCACCTGAGGGTGCAAATCATGTGATATTTTTATAGAGCAGGTTGTTACGGACGCGTCGATACCCAATATGTCTACTATTTTTATTTGTATTAAATTTTACACATTAGATTTATTTTTGAACAGGATAAAATCTTTTTTTTTTTTTGTGGTGCTATTTTCTGAGAGCCATATACTGTACTTGCTCATCTTCAGCAGTCCCTGCTGAATGGAGCAGTGGTGCATGTTCTCGACAGCCGCTCCATTCAGATAAGAGACATGACACATGTGTAGTCCTGGCAGTCCCAGAGCTCAGACCCTCCCCACGATCATGCACTCATTTAAGAAAGGGAACAGGTTGGATGAAGGGTTGTCAACAAGCATAAGGCATGTCAGGTAACTCTGCCTGTTCCTTAGGTGGAGGATCTCTCGCAGCACAAGCTGGTCGTGGTGTCCGTCTCTCCGCAGTCACGAGCCTCTCTGGCCGCAAGGTTTAACCTCAATATTCAGGAAACGGCGCAGAAACTGACTGCGTTCTTCAAACAGTTGGGTAAGTAGACTAAGAAGTCTAGCTCGGGCAGTGGGAAAAGTAGCTAACTGGAGGGGAGGGCTGCTTTAGATGCTGATATCTCCTGAATGGTAGCAGCTAGGAACATGCTACTGGTCTTGTATGAAAGCTGACAGTCAATGCTTTCATACAGCTGAAGTCCAAGCAACAGAGGAGAAATCACTGTTAGAAATCAAGTCGGGAATAATCACGAGTAAAACCTGCACCCCAATTTCTATCAGTGATATCTTTCTCTGTCCTGAACATATTGCTGTCATTCTGGTATTGTCTGAAAGCTTTGAATGTCTGCTTTCAAACAAGATCAGTTGCATGTTTCTAGCTGCTGCTTTTCAGGATGTAGCAGCATCTAAAGCAGCTCTCCATACCACAACCCCTATAAATAGTCTTGCCCGTAACCTAGGAAAGTTGGGGGCAACCAACCGGGCCTCCATTATTACAACAGTGGTAGTCGCTTGGCTCTCCAGGTGAGCGTCTCCCGCACCCCCACATTATCGTACATCTGTCTTCTTTACTCTTTAGGGGTCCACCATGTTTTTGACACCACTTTCTCCAGGAACTTTAGCCTGTTGGAGAGTCAGCAAGAGTTTATACAACGCTACAGGAGACGGCAGGAGGAGAAGAAGGCCCTGCCCATGCTGGCCTCAGCCTGCCCAGGTATGTGTGGAGATCATATACATTTAAATTGTATACACCCATCAGCCGTAACTTGAGAGCCAGTGATGGGTGACGTGAATGACCCTGATCTGGTGACAATGGTGCCTCTCGGGGGGGATATATGTGGCAGCAAGTCATGTGTTGGAATTAGGTAATATGGGCGAGTTTAAGGATCTGATGTCTGGACAACTGCGTCAGATCATTTCCAAGATGACCAGTCTAAAGGGTGGTCCAAGGAATGGCCAGTTGTCACGCTCTGGTGTGGAGGGAATAGCCACACCGAGCGTACGAGGGAAGGGAAAAGACCAAAACCAGGGAAACGGTCGCCTCCTGCAGGGAACCCTGAAACTAGGCCCTGACTGACTACCAGTATGAACAAGCCTTAGTGGTAGGAGAGTTCATACACAGGAACCTAATAATCAATTCACCCTTAAGAACCCTGCAGCTAGTGACACAGGAAAGAGTCAACCCGTTCCTCCAACAGTAAGGATGAACAGGAGACTCCAGATGGAAAACCACAGCAACCGGATCTCAGCCAAGATCCACACCACACACTACTAAGTAGGCAGAAAGTATAAACCGCAGTGAATACTGGGAAATGAAGGAATAAATAGAGGAGAGAAAATTACCACACCTACAACAGCTGAGGGGAAGGGGTGTGGTAACCAGAAACCAAACCAAGGGGAAAACATGTCAAATTATGTCACTTTTGAAAGCCACGCAGAACGTCTGATACCAGACGCAAGCCCACTCGTGACACCAGTCTAACAGTGGTCCAAGGAAGGACAACTGGTGACATGGTCATGGGAGCCCAAGGCTCATTGATGTCTGTGGGGAGCAAAGGCGAGCCTATCGGGTGAGATCCTAGACCTAGAGAAAATTGCTGACAACGTTACTGCTGGCTATGATAGAAAGGTGTCAGGACACACAGGGCGGTGCAGCTTCTTGTGTATAACCAGTCAGTGTCCATGCTGACTCTTGTCCACTGCCGAAACTGCCTAAATTGTACACGTGGGCATCAGAACTGGAGCACGGGGCAATGGAAGAAGGTGGCCTGGTCTGATGAATCAGGTTACATTATGTGGACTGGGATGACACCAGGATGCTCTAGGAAGATGGCAGAGGCAATGTGATGCTCTGGGCAATGCTCTGCTGGGAACGTTGGGTCCTGGCACCATGTGGATGTGACATGCACCACCTACCTACACATTGAACAGATACCCTCGTTCATGGCAATGGTGCCCCCTAGTGGCAGTGCACTCCTCCAGCAGGATAATAAAAACTAGAACATAACAAAGAGATGAAGGTGAAGACTTGTCTCCAAATTTCAATCTGATTGTCGGCTGTGAGATGTCCCCCATTGCTGCAGTGGGCTCCCCATATCTTTATTGCACCTCAGGACCCTACACACCAGGGAGCAGATGGAGTCTGACCACACAGCTCCCACGCTCTTTCTGCAGACATTAAGACCCGACACAGACGAGCGAGTTGAATGGGATAAACTCGCAGCGTGTCAGTGAGAGGTCCCGTTCTGGCCTCCGCTCTTCTTACAGGATCGCACAGCGTTAGGCCTCGTGCACACGACCATATGAAAAAACGGATCCCCGAAAAAGGGATTGGCAGAAAATACGGATGACATCCGTGTGTATTCCGTATTTTACTGAACGGAACAGCTGGCCCCTAATAGAACAGTCCTATCCTTGTCTGTAAAGCGGACGATAATAAGACATTTTCTATTTTTTTTGCGGAACGGAAACGGAATGCACACGGAGTACCTTCCGTTTTTTTCTTGCGGACCCATTGAAATGAATGTTTCCGCATTCGGTCCGCCAAAAAAACAGAACGGACACGGAAAGAAAATACGTTCGTGTGCATGAGCCCTTAGAATGATTTATAATGCCGTGTGAACCTGAGAGTCTTGGAATCTGTTGTATTACACTGACAGCATTATGTCGGTGTAATTCAGAAGATTCCAGGACTCTCAGGGTCACACAGCGTTGTGATCCTGTCAGAGGAGCGGAGGCCAGAACGGGACCTCTCACTGACACGCTGTGAGCTTATCGTCTGTGTCTGGACATACATTGAGGGAGAAGAGACTCCTCTGCTTTCATAGCTCCGGACATGCTGGAGTGCCCTTAGCTTTTGCCTCTCGTGATCAGAGAATATGACGTCTGTCGGAATTAAAGACCGCAATGGCCGTTACTGACTTCTGCTCTCCTGTAGGTTGGATTTGTTATGCCGAGAAAACACATGGGTCCTTCATTATCCCGTACATCAGTGTCATCAGATCTCCACAGCAAGTGATGGGCTCTCTGGTGAAGAAGTACTTTGCAAAGGAAAAGGTGACATATCTATCTATCCATCTATCTATCTCCTGTATGTCTGTGTTTCTCATATGGATATGTCATAATTCACTTATTTCTCTCACATATATTTTCTTGATCTCCACAGAACCTGAAGCCAAGCCAGATCTACCATGTCACAGTGATGCCGTGTTATGATAAGAAGCTGGAGGCCTCGAGGCCGGACTTCTACAATCAGGAGTACGAGACACGAGATGTAGATTGTGTCATCACCACCGGTGAGAGCTGTGGATGATTGTCACCGTGCATCATCGGGAAATTGTCATTGTGCTAATTAGATGCTGTTTATTACAGGGGAAGTGCTGAGGATGCTGGAGCAAGAGAGAATATCTTTGCCAGATGTGAATCCCTGTCCTCTTGACTCACAGTAAGTATTTATTCCTGGCTCACACTGAGCAAACTGGGAATGCTGGGAGATTTCCACTTTAAGGCCTGCAACTCAGGATAAGTAATGTATGTACACAGCGACTGCACCAGCAGAATAGTGAGTGCAGCTCTGGAGTATAATACAGGATGTAACTCAGGATCAGTACAGGATAAGTATTGTATGTACACAGTGACTGCACCAGCAGAATAGTGAGTGCAGCTCTGGAGTATAATACAGGATGTAACTCAGGATCAGTACAGGATAAGTATTGTATGTACACAGTGACTGCACCAGCAGAATAGTGAGTGCAGCTCTGGAGTATAATACAGGATGTAACTCAGGATCAGTACAGGATAAGTAATGTATGTACACAGCGACTGCACCAGCAGAATAGTGAGTGCAGCTCTGAAGTATAATACAGGATGTAACTCATGATCAGTACAGGATAAGTAATGTATGTACACAGTGACTGCACCAGCAGAATAGTGAGTGCAGCTCTGGAGTATAATGCAGGATGTAACTCAGGATCAGTACAGGATAAATAATGTAATGTATGTACACAGTGACTGCACCAGCAGAATAGTGAGTGCAGCTCTGGAGTATAATACAGGATGTAACTCAGGATCAGTACAGGATAAGTAATGTATGTACACAGTGACTCACCAGCAGAATAGTGAGTGCAGCTCTGGAGTATAATGCAGGATGTAACTCAGGATCAGTACAGGATAAGTAATGTATATACACAATGACTGCACCAGCAGAATAGTGAGTGCAGCTCTGGAGTATAATACAGGATGTAACTCAGGATCAGTACAGGATAAGTAATGTATGTACACAGTGACTGCACCAGCAGAATAGTGAGTGCAGCTCTGGGGTATAATACAGGATGTAACTCAGGATCAGTACCGGATAAATACAGTAATATAGTTTTACAAAGTGTTACAACTGTTTTTCTAGGTTTCTTTTATATGTAAACTCTAAAAGTTTGGGACCCTGAAGCTTTAGAAAAACTCCCTGAACTTTATTTTTTTCACAGTTACATAATGGTATATGTGTAATTCTTTGACATGGAGTATGGAGTTATGTGGATATTAAGGGTTTTGTCTCTGCAGGTTCAGCAGTGTTGTAGACAATGAACCATTAGGACATGAAGGCGGAGGATCTGGCGGATACCTAGAACATATATTTAAATACGCAGCACAAGAACTCTTCGGCCTCCATGTGGATGAGATCACATACAAGCCTCTAAAGTAAGAGCCCCTCCATTATTGTATCTCCAGGATGATGGTCAGTGCATGTCCTTGGTGAGGGCACGTTGTGATGGTGACCTCATCTATAGCTGCTGAATGCAATCATCCGTAGCCGTCCTTTCCTCTGTACAGGAACAAAGACTTCCAAGAGGTGACGCTGGAGAGGGACGGGGAGGTGCTGCTGCAGTTTGCACTGGCTTACGGCTTCCGGAACATTCAGAATCTGGTGCAGAAACTAAAAAGAGGGCGCTGTGCCTATCACTACGTGGAGGTGATGGCTTGTCCTTCAGGTAACCCCTCTCCCAGGGCGTCCTGTCTTAAAGAAATGTTGATTACAAAATGATATCTTACTTTATGTCGTATATTGAGCTTTAAATCCTTGTAAGATGTACATAGCTGATGCCACACGTAGTGGCTGGTTCTCACATAATGATGTGTGTTGTGACATGGCCGGGTTCTAGCACTGTTCTCTGTTTAGGACATGGCTGGGTCCTAGCTCTCCTCTGTTTAGGACATGGCCGGGTTCTAGCTCTGTTCACAGTTTAGGACATGGCCGGGTTCTAGCTCTCTTCTCCGTTTAGGACATGGCCGGGCTCTAGCTCTGTTCTCAGTTTAGGACAAGGCTGGGCTCTAGCTCTCTTCTCTGTTTAGGACATGGCTGGGCTCTAGCTCTCTTCTCTGTTTAGGACATGGCCGGGTTCTAGCTCTCTTCTCTGTTTAGGACAAGGCTGGGCTCTAGCTCTCTTCTCGGTTTAGGACATGGCTGGGCTCTAGCTCTCTTCTCTGTTTAGGACATGGCTGGGTTCTAGCGCTGTTCTCGGTTCAGGACATGGCCGGGTTCTAGCTCTCTTCTCTGTTTAGGACATGGCCGGGTTCTAGCTCTCTTCTCCGTTTAGGACATGGCCGGGTTCTAGCTCTCTTCTCCGTTTAGGACATGGCCGGGTTCTAGCTCTCTTCTCCGTTTAGGACATGGCCAGGTTCTAGCTCTCTTCTCCGTTTAGGACATGGCCGGGCTCTAGCTCTCTTCTCCGTTTAGGACATGGCCGGGTTCTAGCTCTCTTCTCCGTTTAGGACATGGCCGGGTTCTAGCTCTCTTCTCCGTTTAGGACATGGCCGGGTTCTAGCTCTCTTCTCCGTTTAGGACATGGCCGGGCTCTAGCTCTCTTCTCCGTTTAGGACCTGGCCGGGCTCTAGCTCTCTTCTCTGTTTAGGACCTGGCCGGGCTCTAGCTCTGTTCTCAGTTTTGGACATGGCCGGGTTCTAGCTCTCTTCTCCGTTTAGGACATGGCCGGGTTCTAGCTCTCTTCTCCGTTTAGGACATGGCCGGGTTCTAGCTCTCTTCTCCGTTTAGGACATGGCCGGGTTCTAGCTCTCTTCTCCGTTTAGGACATGGCCGGGTTCTAGCTCTCTTCTCCGTTTAGGACATGGCCGGGTTCTAGCTCTCTTCTCCGTTTAGGACATGGCCGGGTTCTAGCTCTCTTCTCGGTTTAGGACATGGCTGGGTTCTAGCGCTGTTCTCCGTTTAGGACATGGCTGGGTTCTAGCGCTGTTCTCGGTTTAGGACATGGCTGGGTTCTAGCGCTGTTCTCGGTTTAGGACATGGCTGGGTTCTAGCGCTGTTCTCGGTTTAGGACATGGCTGGGCTCTAGCTCTCTTCTCTGTTTAGGACATCGATGGGTTCTAGTTCTTCTCACTGAATGACATGGCCGGGCTCTAGCTCTGTTGGCACTTTATCACTCGCCTGGGTTCTGGCTGGGATCTCTTTATGACATGGCATAGGTCTAGCTCTGTTCTCACCATACTGGCACAGCTGAGGTGTACGTCACTTCATGGCATGGCTGAGTTCTGGATGATACCTCAGCAAGAATACTGACATTCAGCATGACTCTATGCAGACATGTTACATGATGTATGTTGTCCCAGTCACTTCACTCATCTCTGTTTCAGGCTGTTTGAACGGAGGCGGCCAGATCCGAGCAGAAGGAGAGACAGGCAAGGACTTACTACAGAGGGTGGAGCAGCTGTACACGTCTGCGAGGACGGAGTCACCGGAGCAGAATCACAGCGTAAAAGAGCTTTATGAGCAGTGGCTGGGAGGGGAGGACAGCCCTGGGGTGAAGGAGGCGCTGCACACGCAGTACCACGCTGTGGAGAAGGTCACTTCTGGACTCGGTATTAAATGGTGATTCAAAGACTCCACCCAACATTTCTACATTAAGAACCAGGACAACATCCCCTTATGTAACCACATCAAAGCAGGACTGTCCTAGCAAAATGCAGCTTGTGCATTGTCCAGTCCACACGGGGTAAAATGTGATCTGGTAACCATAGCCCTTACCATATATCTTTACTAGTCTGATTTTTATGTTTTTTGTGTTAAATAGACGTTTTCCACACAAATGAAGGGATATTAGAGTAAAGTCCCTATAGCCCAATATCAAGGGGTTAATCCATCTAATACCGGCAAGCATTTTTTTACTTTTTAGGGCTCATTCACAGGACCGTGTGGGCGTCTTACCCATTGACTTGAGTAAGTCCGCGATCCGTATGATGGGACATGTCCTGTCTTCTGCAGTGCCGAGGCACAGATCGGAAGCCCTTCCATGGGCTTTCAAGTCCGTGCCTCCCTGTTACCAGCCATTTGCCGATAATTAGCCTTTGATAATCGGATGATTTATGAGAGTATGAAAATGTACGAGGGTCAAACAATCATTCTTCCCACATACACTTTCCATTGATTTGTTTAAAAGGGTTTTCCAAGATTTTCATACCAGTAACCTGATCGGTCGGGGTCCGACACCCTGGACTCCCGCCGATTGGCTGTTTGAGAAAGCACTGGCACTTTCAGTAGCTTCTCCCTGCTTACCGAGCGCAGCATCATAAATTGTATAGCGCTGTGCTTGGTATCGCGCTCAGCCCCATTTACTTCAATGCCTTCTCGAACAGCTGATCAGCGAGCGTCCCGGGTGTCCAGAGGATAGGTCATCAGTATAAACATTTTGGAAAACCCCTTTAGGCCCCTTGCAGACGAGCGTTTGTCACATACCAAGTCCGCAACGCAGCTCCGGCCTGACTTGCCAGCACTGACGGGGGTGTCGCATAGCATTATACTGATTTATGATGCTGTGTAACCCTTACAGTTCTGGAATATATTAGGTGACACTGACATAATGCTGCTATGTGGCCCCTGTCAGTGCCAGGAGCTACGACGCAGACTTGCGTGACACACGCTCATCTGCAAGGGGCCTTAAAGACCTTTTTAATCAAGTACGGCTCATTATGGTGCAGAATCAGTCATAGATTCTGAGATACATTTACATCCGTGGGTGTGACAGATCAGATCAGCCGCTCCTCCTATAATGCTACGGCGCTATACAGATCCATTTATTGAATAGCTCAGTGACTATACTAAATTTTTAATCACATGCAATTACAAAAGTATTCAGATCCAGCTGCTGGTTTGAATGTAGATGTAGAATATGTTTCATGACTCAGTCCCTTTAAGGAAATTTTATTGTATATATGACTTCACTAAAAAGAAAAAAAACTAAATATTTTAATAATTTTTTATTTTGTTCATATGTCTATAAAACGTGTGGGTATTTAATAATCTAGCAGGAATATGTCTGACCATTTAAGTTGCACTATTGTAATAACTGTTCTGATACTGGAAATGGCCTCTATATAATCATGAGAATGTAATTCTATACCTCATGTCTTTATTATAATCACAGACTTATGAGACAGCAGTGACACCAGCAGGTGAAAGAAGGTACTACACTCTAATACACATAGGGTAAAGCCTATATTACAGCTGCCAATTCTTTGGCAGATAATTAACGAGTGCCGTTAGCAATGATCTTGCAGTGTAAAGCCTCATTCACACGTCCGTGTCTGTGCTCAAATCCGTGAGCAGGTGGTCAGTGAGGCATCTGTGAAGGATCCGAGCGGGGTCCGTGTTTTGCCATCTGTGTTGCATCCGTGTTTCACTGACACTGAACAGCTGAAAAATAATTTTCAAAGCATCTCTTCTTAATGATCCGTGAAACACAGATGACATCCGTGAGGGATCCGTGGTTTTCACTGACTCATTGACTATAATGTGCGTGAGGGATCCGGGAACACAGATCAAGATGGGACATGCATCCGTGCTAAAAAAAAACGGACCCACGAACCATGCTAAAAGACTGATGTCTGAACACACACATTGAAATGAATGGGGACGTGTGCTGTCCCTGGAGAACACGTACAGCACACGTCCGTGAAACACTGAGGTGTGAACGAGGCTTAATACTGCCACCGATTGCCCAATGAACGAACAAAGGAGGACAGCTAATGTATGTACCTTCCAAGTTCTCTGCATGGATGTAGAGATAAATGGTACAACTCTGACTGCGTGCAGCCACCACTAGGGGGAGCTCACTCTACACTTCTTTATTATGTAGTTCAATGGACGCTATACACAATCCTGTATGATTTTAGTCGTTTGTTCATTTTGCTTTTGCACTGATTTTAAAAGGGTTGTCGAGGATAGGCCATATTCGGTGCAAGCGCAGTGAGGAAGCCGGGAACCTGCCAGCGTCCTTCACTCACTGCGCCTGCGCCGAATAAGGCATGGCGCAGGTGCGGGATTTAGACCGAGGACAGGGCCGGCAGGAGGAGAAGAAAGCTGCCTGGCCCTGTCACTCAAGAAGAAGGGGGTGTTTCTAAAGGTGGGCGAATGGAGCCTCTAGGAGCAGGGGTAACGCCCTCCCTGCTCTTAGAGGCTTATTAGCATAAAATAAAAGTTAAACTTGTAGAAAAACAGGGGCACTAGGTAATAAAAGATACACATAGTTAGAATCAGGTGACATTAGCACATCTATAATGTCAGCCTGATTCATACGCAAAAAAACTGGTGACAGAAACCCTTTCAGCATAGTCCGACCAATGCACTTAGCTAGTAGTGATCCCCTATTGCCTAATACAAGGTGCTGCCTCTGCCAATGAATGCACTTTGGGAGTCGTCAACGTCTACTGTCCACAGTGCGTGTATGAGAAGTGCCCTTTAAATCTCCATGACTACCTCTGATTGTATATTGATGTCGATTTGTGTTACATTGTGTTTTCTTCCACCAAAAAAGGTAATAAAATATTTGCATTTATTTATTTATTTTTCCATCCGTAGGAAATCACATTATACAGGAAAAGCTTCACCAGCGTCCAAAATCTGTTCATTGTCACCATGTATAGACTCACTCGGGGTCCCTGTGTCGTGTCTGTGCACTGGCGCCAATTTTGGATGTTGGAGAAGCTTTTCCTTTTACTCGACTTTTGTGAATCTAGAGGGAAACTGATCCTTTGCATCTGGCAGAAATGTTACAGACATTACAGTGAATGGGGCCGGAGCGCAGTTCAGGCCCCACACGTGCACCTGTGGCAGCACGGATCCGGCAGGCTGTTCACCCACCGGAACCCCGCGCCGCAGGTGTGAAAGTAGCCTTACTCTGCTCAGTTGTCACGTTCATCAGTCCCATTCAAGTGAAGGGGGCTGAGCTTGTAATACTAAGCACAGCCACTACCCAATGTATGGCGCTATGCTTGGTACTGCGGCTGCGGCTCTCACCAGAGCTCCAGCGATTGCAGTTTCCTCAATGGGCTGATCGGCAGGGGTTGCTGAGAGTCGGACCCCTGCCAATCCTATTGATGACGCCTTTTTTTGCCAGAACACTGGTGCAGGGCTTTAATAAATTCCCCCCCCCCCCCCCCCCATGCACATGTTCAGCCAAGCTGTGTATGACTAAAGAGATCCAAAATTCTGTAACCCCTAGCTACCAGTACCGCCAATAAAAGTCAGAAATAGCTACACAGCCCCCCCCCCCCTGCAGCGGCCACTACAGGGGAAATGTAGGATTACATGGTGGCCATTCAGAGAACTTAACATCCTTTAAGGACTGCTCAAGTCTGCCAGAATGGGAGTTCTGAGTGAGGACCCCCCTCCCCCACATAATGACATCCATATTTCATAATATATCTTTACAGCAGTTGAAACTTTATTTTAATTCTCATCGCCTGCACAGACTTAGATTTAAAGGATAACTACCTGCAGCCACCACTAGAGGGAGCTCACTGCATACTGTGTATACATTGAACTCAATAACACAGTATGCAGTAAGCTCCCCCTGGTGGTGGCTGCAGGCAGGCACAATGTTGGCTTTTAAATTAGTCTGAAAGAGTGGCTGAAATCTAGAGAGAAATGTGAATTACATGAATATCAACACATCGAGCGATGGCAGAAAATGAAAGGCTTTTATTGTGGAAATTAACATTGTTTTTCTCGTGTAAAGGTAATCCTGAAGACATACAGTAACTTACAGTCAACACTTGCATCTTTGATGCTCAGAATAGAAGTATTACATATGGGGGAAGGGTTTTTTAACAACTGTTTCTTTAAGAAACAGAGTCCCAATTGCACGGTCGAGCACATTTATTAATGGCAGTATATGTAAAAAAAACAACAAAACTGTACATTGAGCTGAAGATTGCAGAAATTTACAATCTATCAATCCCTTACCTACAAATCACTAGTGCATTATCTTAGACTACCCCCTTCTAAACCCCCAACCCAAAAACTAAAGTGCAAGGTTTAATAAGCTCCTCCCCTAACGCACATTTAAGAAAAATCTGATTACTACAACAAAAACCTCATTGTCCCTTCCCTCAGCTCAACCTTCTGCTAAAGGCTCCAGTAATCTGACAAAGACTAGTTTTGCCGAACAACACCATACAAGGCTGTAGGTGTTAGGCAGTGTATCCATAGCAACTAGACAGTCAGACGTGACTTTATTAATCAGATTTTTCTAAAAAAATAAACTTAGGTGGAGAATTCCTGTAAGCAACTCCAATGTAAAATAAGCTATCATTAAAGTGCTTTCTGCTTTAGCATTCATATCATTTAAGGAGTGCCCGGTCTGAGGTGTAATCGTGCCTTCCTACTGGCAATGCTTCCTGGTACTTTTAGTACAGCTACTTAGAACAATCCCGTTTTTAGGAACATAAAAAGTGAGATTCCCTTTTGGCACCCTATAGTCCAGAAAGGCCGATAATTTGGCACTTTTGTCCGAATAGACCACACACTGAGAATATGGTACATACTAAAAATTCACAGTCACTTTAAGTCTACTTGCACACGGGTGTCGGCCATCTTGGAGAAATTCTACAGGAATTTCCAAGCAGATATAAGTGCAATGCTGCACCAAAAACTGCATGTGTTATTTGTGTTTTTAGTGCGGATTTGATGTGCTTTTGCCACAGATCTCGCCCTTGCATTGAAAAGGGTAAAATCCGCACAAACTAGAAACAGAAAATGCACATGAGCTTTGTGAAAACTCATACGCTTTGCTGGTACTGTATTAAAGGGGTATTCCCATCTCTATTTTCGGCGGCGCCATAGAAATGAATGGAGGCCGGCTGCGCATGCACAGTGCGCCCTACTTTACTTCGGGGGCTCAGTTCTCGATATAGGTGCGGGACCCACACCTATCAGACAATGGGGGCATATCCTAGCGATATATGCCCCCATTGTACGAGATGGTATAACCCCTTTAAGCTGCAGCTTTTCTGCATGAGAATCTGCAACGTGTGCATGTAGCCTTAAGAAGGTGGAGTGGGGGGGGTCACATTCCTGGGTAAGCTACTGGCTTTAAGGCTGTATTAGATGCTGCGATCTCGCAGGCAATTGTTGGGAGGAAAGAATTCCTTCCTGGCAATCGTCTGCTCATCAGTGGAGGAGACCTCTGCTATTACATGCAGCGATCTCCTCCACAGTATGGGAATCTGCCTCTGGCAAACGACGATTTTTAAACCTGTTGAAAGACTGGGATTGCACGTTAATTATACATTGGGTAATCGGCGGCAGTATTAGGGATTATGCGTATGACAATTGTGGTCCGCAAAACACAGATACCCTCCGTGTGCTGACATGTCAGGTTCTGTTTCACATGGGACTGCAGCTAAACGTGGGGGTTCCCCAACGGCCGACGTTTGGGCAGATAAGGATCGGGCTGCTGGATTTCAACTGCCCTGATCCTTGTGTACTTGGAAGATGAGCTGCCAGTAGAGGGGTCTGGCAGTGGCTTACTCCCCTCTTCACACTGAGAACACATGCATGCTCAGCCAGACGTCCATATGTATGGGGGAGTCCGATAGCCGTCAGCCGAACGAGCATTCAACCAACAGCTATCTTGTGTATGGCCGGCCTAAGACGTAGGCTACGTGGGTCATTCACCTATTTGCCTGCAGTCCTATGTAACCCCTTGTAGACTGCTCCTTGCTGTGAGAAATGTAAAGTCCTGTGACATTTATATTACGTTGATATGCGATGTCTATTCATGTGCTGACGCTGACTGGTTCAGAAGACCCCACTGATAGGCCAGGAGAGCTGGGATTGGCAGTCGGTCTTTCGGCTTCTTAAATTCGTCCTTTTCTTTCCTTAAAACTCTCATGACGTCGACCGGGTCGGTCTTCCCTGTGAACTTCTGAACCGCTTCTTCCCTTTAAAAAAAAAAAGGTCATATTTCTATATAATTGTAGGGGTCTGTGCACTGGTAGATGCGTTTTTAAAAGGGGCGTTTCTACGTGTGTTGATGGTAAAATGTAAGTGTACTTCTATATCATCTAAATAGCTTTAAAGGTTTATGTTTTTCTCATACAGAGCTTTAAATCCCCCTGCTTCAGCCATACATTTACAAGATAACCCTGTGCTTACCTGAAGCCACCACTAGATGGCGATAACCACCGCTGCACTCCATAATAAATCCATATGTAGTGAGCTCCCCCTAGTGGCTTCTCAACTCCAGTCCTCGGGACCCACCTGCCAGTCAGGATTTAGGAATATCCCACAGAATGAATACCTGTGGTAAGTCCTGATGGATGGACGCTAATTATATCAGCTGGTCTAAACTAAGGAAATCCTGAAAACCTGACTGGCAGGTGGGTCCCGAGGACTGGAGTTGAGAACCACTGCCCTAGTGGCTTCTCAAGCAAGATCGTAGGAACCCCCTCACAATGTTCTTCCCAAAGGTCCCTAGGACGTCTTAGAAGCTGCACAGGACTTTTTCATTGGTTCTCAGATTTTGTGACAACTACACTATTTCAGTAATCTGACAAATTATAGCATTTTGCAGATTATTTGACATTATACATGAATATGGTTTGCCATTCATTTGTAGTACTCACCTTACTCGCATGAAGGGGTTATAAAGAAACTCTTCCTCCAGGCTGGAGGGGATGGTGGGAATGTCATCATCATCACGAGCCTGGAAGACAACACGTAGATAAAATGCATCTTTAATGTTTTTTTAATAAAATCTAATTAATAAAGGCGGCCGAGAAGAAATTGCTAATTCCTTCCTCTAAAGCAGAGATCTCAAACTCGTGGCCCTTCAGCTGTTGTAAAACTACAACTTCCATCATGCCAGGAGAGTCTACAGCTATTGGGGCATGCTGGGAGTTGTAGTTTTGCAACAGCTGGAGGGCCACGAGTTTGAGATGCCTGCTCTAAATCAAATGTTCCAGGAAGCAGCAGGATCTGGACTGATGGCGAGTGAAGGATGCAAATACCCAACATACTCAATATACCCTCCCGGTTATTTACCCACCTTGGCCCAGGACAGCTTCTCCTTAACATGCTCATTGTCTGGTTCCACCTTTAGGGCAAATTTCAGATTCCGAACGGTGTATTCATGTCCACAAAACACTTTCTATGGAAAAAACAGCAAATAAACAGGTACGTCATTATATGATATCTGGTGTCATCTGCCAGTAGTTAAAGATGAAGACATGGAGAGAAGCAACATACCAGCACTGATTTATATGCCAAGTTATACTCCAGAGCTGCACTCACTATTCTGCTGGTGCAGTCACTGTGTACATACATTACTTATCCTGTACTGATCCTGAGTTACATCCTGTATTATACTCCAGAGCTGCACTCACTATTCTGCTGGTGCAGTCACTGTGTACATACATTACTTATCCTGTACTGATCCTGAGTTACATCCTGTATTATACTCCAGAGCTGCGCTCACTATTCTGCTGGTGCAGTCACTGTGTACATACATTACTTATCCTGTACTGATCCTGAGTTACATCCTGTATTATTACTCCAGAGCTGCACTCACTATTCTGCTGGTGCAGTCACTGTGTACATACATTACTTATCCTGCACTGATCCTGAGCTACATCCTGTATTATACTCCAGAGCTGCACTCACTATTCTGCTGGTGCAGTCACTGTGTACATACATTACTTATCCTGTACTGATCCTGAGTTACATCCTGTATTATACTCCAGAGCTGCACTCACTATTCTGCTGGTGCAGTCACTGTGTACATACATTACTTATCCTGTACTGATCCTGAGTTACATCCTGTATTATACTCCAGAGCTGCGCTCACTATTCTGCTGGTGCAGTCACTGTGTACATACATTACTTATCCTGTACTGATCCTGAGTTACATCCTGTATTATACTCCAGAGCTGCACTCACTATTCTGCTGGTGCAGTCACTGTGTACATACATTACTTATCCTGCACTGATCCTGAGCTACATCCTGTATTATACTCCAGAGCTGCACTCACTATTCTGCTGGTGCAGTCACTGTGTACATACATTACTTATCCTGTACTGATCCTGAGTTACATCCTGTATTATACTCCAGAGCTGCACTCACTATTCTGCTGGTGCAGTCACTGTGTACATACATTACTTATCCTGTACTGATCCTGAGTTAACATCCTGTATTATACCCCAGAGCTGCACTCACTATTCTGCTGGTACAGTCACTGTGTACATACATTACTTATCCTGTACTGATCCTGAGTTGCATCCTGTATTATACTCCAGAGCTGCACTCACTATTCTGCTGGTGGAGTCACTGTGTACATACATTACTTATCCTGTACTGATCCTGAGTTACATCCTGTATTATACTCCAGAGCTGCACTCACTATTCTGCTGGTGCAGTCACTGTGTACATACATTACTTATCCTGTACTGATCCTGAGTTACATCCTGTATTATACCCCAGAGCTGCACTCACTATTCTGCTGGTACAGTCACTGTGTACATACATTACTTATCCTGTACTGATCCTGAGTTACATCCTGTATTATACCCCAGAGCTGCACTCACTATTCTGCTGGTACAGTCACTGTGTACATACATTACTTATCCTGTACTGATCCTGAGTTACATCCTGTATTATACTTCAGAGCTGCACTCACTATTCTGCTGGTGCAGTCACTGTGTACATACATTACATTACTTATCCTGTACTGATCCTGAGTTACATCCTGTATTATACTCCAGAGCTGCACTCACTATTCTGTTGGTGGAGTCACTGTGTACATATATTACTTATCCTCTACTGATCCTGAGTTACATCCTGTATTATACTCCAGAGCTGCACTCATTATTCTGAGAAATACTACCCCCAAGAATGCACATCTGTATAGACGCTGTGTGCAAGGAACTTAGGAAGATTTCAGCTCTGGCAGACATACGCCGCTCCCTTTGTGACGTACCGTCTCGGGGGGCAGTGAACCCAGAGTTTCTATCAGGTTTTTGTACATCTGTTCTGCTGTCCCTTCAAAGAACTGTCCACAGCCTCCAACAAACAAGGTGTCACCTGGGGGAGGGGATGAGACATTAGAATGACAGGGGACGGTGTGAACATTTATGCAACATCACATATATGGTTTAAGGAAAAAGTGCAGTTTTAGCCTGTGGCCATCACAGCATGCTGAGAGTTGTAGTCCTGCAGTAGCTGCAGAGCACTGCTCCAACCAACCCACAGGTAATTGCTTCTTGGGTTATATGGCACCTAGATCTGACCACAGATTGGGCGTCTTGGCCATCTGACTGGGTACATTACCTGAAAACAAGGCGGGGGCGTCCGGGCACCCATCCTCCCACATGTAGAAGCAGACGTGGCCTGACGTGTGGCACGGGGTGAACAGACACCTCACATTTATGTCCCCGAACTGTGGAGACATTTTAGTTACATTCAGAGGATGGAAATCTACTCCTGACCTAGTCCGTCCTTCTCGCAGCTGCAGTTTGTTACAATGTATCAGGACGTTACCTTTAAGATTTGGTTGTGAACCACTCTGTGTGTTAATCCCCCGATCCGGTCGTCTGTGCCGTAGACGGGCAGCTCAGGAAACTGCTTCACAAGGTCTGCATTACCCCGGGAATGGTCTCTATAGAAAAAAAAAAAAAAAATAATAAAAAATCGCATTTACGTAAATACTGCGAATTTTCCATGGCGGAACGATGGTCGGAGAATCTGAAATCTATATCTCTACAAATCCATACGTTACTCTTGTAACCTCTGACTGAATTGGGATCGGTGCTCCATCAGGATGCGGTCATATCCCCCAATCATCCATATCACCGCTACCAAAAATCCAAGATGGCTGCCCCTTGGCCATACTTACAGGTGGTGGTGGGTGGTCAGTATGGCTTTCAGGTTCACATTCTCTTTCCGCACGATGTCCAACAACTGCAAGTGAAATAAGAAGAAATCAATCCCCTAGAGAATCCAGTTCTGCATTGTGCTGTCCCTCTGTTATTCCTCCTGGTAAAGTAAAATTAATTAACCACTGGGTGTCCCTGTGCCCTCTGATGTTGTAGAAAAAGTGCAGGACTGTTTTGGGATATGTCGCTTTGGTAAGGGTAAACTGTAACACCCCGTTAGGTGTCATATAGGTCTAAACACTTACAGGAGGAATAACAGAGGAGGGCTGTAAGTAAAGATACACCAGAATTTTTATTCTATTTTTGTTTCGTGAGGAACGCAAGTAATTACAAAAACAGACATGTTAGGAAAGGCGGCAGACAGTCTTAAAGTCCACAACAAAATGGCTGCTTCCTGCATTCACAAGCAGCGGCTGAATTTTATTATAAATTGGGACATAGAATGAAAGTAAAATTTTTTTTATAGATATATATATATATATATATATATATATATATATATATATATATATATATACACACACGTGCCCCTGGTAAATATACCTCATTAGCCTGTCCTTCAGTAAAAGCAGAGAGACTACAACAAAATGGCCGCCACTCGCTGACTCTAGCCCTTGTATATCTCTGATTTTCCTTACTTTTTTGGCAACCGATGCGTCCACCGCAATGGCGTCTCTTGTGCGTTCCTCTATGATGAGATACATGTAGTTGTCATCCAAGACGGAAATCACCTTCACCTTCATGGTCCATCCACCTCTGCCAGCTGTAAGGTAAGACACATTGTATTACGGCCTAAAGCTGCACCACTGAGAGAGTCTGCTGCTGACCTGTGTACGGTGTGTTATTGTCATGGAGCCCTCTCATGGATCTGTGACAATACTACGCCTGACAGAACCAAGACTCGCTCAGTAGTGCAGCCTCAGGCCTTGGGCCTGTAACTTTACAAGATTAAATCCGAGCTTAGAAGGCAGTTACTAACAACCGGTTTACACATATTTAAAGGGAACCTGTCACCTAAAAAACACCTCCCAAGCCGCCAGCGTTACCTTAAAGTAGCCAGCAGTAGGTTTCTAAAGTTCCTTTTCTTCCTCCGGTCAGCTGTGCTAAACTCTTGAAAAAAAAACTTTAATCCTCTGAACGCGCTATGTCACAGCAGAGTTTTAAGTCAAGTGGGCAGCAGCCTCCTGGCTTCAAGTCAGGATAACCGCGCCCCCTTTCCCTGCCCCTAAGCCTCTGATTGACAGCAAAGCTGCCTGAAGACTTGTACATCGCTATCTCTATTCCCGCGCCTGCACATTGCTATACGCCACTCACCGGCTCAATGCTCAGCGCACATCGAGGGAATAGAGACGTCGGGCGCATGCGCGAGACTTCAGACGGCTTTGCTGAACAACTGCCTGTCAATCAGAGGCTTAGGGGCAGGGAAAGGGGGCGTGGTTATCCTGACTTGAAGCGAGGAGGCCGCTGCCCCCTTGACTTCAAACTCTGCTGTGACATAGCGCGTTCAGAGGATTAAAGTTTATTTTTCAAGAGTTTGGCACAGCTGACCAGAGGAAGAAACGGAGCTTTAGAAACCTACTGCTGGCTACTTTAAGGTAATGCTGGCGGCTTGGGAGGTGTTTTTTAGTTGACAGGTTCCCTTTAAAAGGGGGTTGTCCTTCTTCGAGGACCTTTTATCCAGACCCCTCCACGTCACTATCTGCGGAGGGAATGATACTTACCTGCTCTTCACCGCTGGGTTTCAGCTCCTTCAGTCCCCCACCGCCACAGACGCGTTCCGCTCCCCGCAGGTAAACTTCCTGCTTGACAGGGGTCAGCAGTGATGTGTCCCCCAGCCATGCGTCATATCACTGGGTCACGTGACATACGGAGGACACGTCACCACTGCTGCCAGGCCATGGTTTGAAGAGGGATTCAAAACGCGTCAAGTCATAAGCAGGTAAGTATGCTTCTCTACGCAGCTATGGCTAAAAGGCCCCCCAAATGCCTTTTATAAATTATGAACGCAGATTGTTATGGTATGATGGGAGTTGTAGTTTCACAACAGCACAAAGGTCACATCAAGTGCCAGAATTCCTTGCAACAACAGCCAAGCCTGTGCAAAGCACATCTGACAGTTCCTATAACGACCACTAGATGGCGATAATAAAACCCCTCATAGGACGCCCCCGTAGACATTTAAGTTGTCTGGGGGTCCCCCCTGACCCTGTCAGTCTGCACCAGGCTTGTGACGTCACCAGTGACCCTCCCCACCCCACTCCGCCCCGCCATAGAGCGCTTGCAATACCAGAGTGTAAATGGCGGTGCCCGGTGGTCTCTCCTCCCTTTTCCCTTCCTGGAACGCAGCCCCTGGACTTTGGACGCTTTATCTCGGGCTACATACAGCGATAATGTCACTTTGACAGATCAAGGCAGGAGAAAGCTGATTGGCTGATGGAAGCATCTCCCCCTCGGTTTCTATTGGTTCTTTGTGCCCATCCCCTGGGTTATTAAAGTTTTCAACTCACGTCCGCCATCTTTAATCAGGGAAATTCTTCCAGTCCCTATACATTTTGGGGCGAGTTTTCATTTTGCGTTCACCTATATTTCAGTTCATTACTGTAAACGCACATGGCGCGTCTTCTAGACAGAAATTTCCCTAATTTCATTTGAGGGTATTTGCCCTTAGCGTCAATGGCTGCTTGTGGATCGCTACTCCTGAATTTTGATTGGCTTCCGATCCGTCAGCTTCCTTTTAGGATTGGCTACCGACTTTAGGCGTGATGACGTAGGACGTTGGTTGGCAGCGTCCGCTGGTTGGCATAGCACCGCGCTAAGCGCTGATTGGCGGGCTGTCAGCAGGTAAAGCAGGCTGCGGGGGCAGGGCCGTCCCTTGCAGTGAGTGCACTGTGCAGCCAGCCCCCTCGGCAGGATGATGTTTGGGTGCAGCAGGAGGCTGTGGTGCGCACTGTCCTTCCTGGGAGCTGCGGCTGGCTGCAGAGTGGGTAGGTGGGCACAGTGTGTCCAGTGTGTGTAATGTTATAATGGAGAGATGCATATTATAATGTCCCCACCGTGCCAGGGCTGCGCTCCTGTCCAGGGGCTGGATGATTATTGTGCTGGCATTAGAGTGGAGTGACGTGGTCACTCGGGCATTGCACATTTAAAGGGGGTTTCTATTTTAATGCAAATGAAGAGTAATCACTAAAAAAAGAAAAGCTCGGCAACTTTCTAATCTCTCTCATGCTTCAGCATTCAGTCTCAATATCTGTTTGCTGTCAGTGAAGTTGGATCTCAGAAATAATGCTGGGGGAAGGGTGTACGGGGGCACACAAGCAGTTTACTGTACATATTCAGACATCCCTGTATACAGTATACAGGAAACTCTGCGACTAACACTCACAGGTCCACGTGCTTCACTTAGTGTGAAGGCATAGCACATTTGTGCAAAGTATTAGAGTTAAAGGTACAGTCCTAAGAAGGACACCCCCCCCCCTCCATCCAGATGCAATATTACAGGCCTCAGGTCCCTTAGCTTGGGGTCCCTCTCTCCTTGTAGCTGGCCCCACCGGCAGGAAGTCGCCATACTTCACCTGCCCCTCCAAGTCCATTGTTAATGGGGCTGACGCAGGGGAAGGGTCTGTGCTTCTCCTTGACCCGATGGCACTAACCTTGTCTTTCCCAGCTGCCTCTTCTCCCACGGATCTAGCGTCTTACCTGAAACATTATGGGGAAGGAGACTCCCTCTCCTCCCACGCTCCAGCATCTGTTTGTCAGTAGTCACTGGTGATGTGTGTGATCTGCCGGCTATGTTCTGCAACTGTCCCGACTGTAGGTCATCTCATCTTCTGCAACTGTCTCTTCTGCAGGCGTCTTCTCTGCAGGTTATCTCATCTTCTGCAGGCATCTCTTCTGCAGGTTATCTCATCTTCTGCAGGCGTCTCTTCTGCAGGTTATCTCTTCTGCAGGTTATCTCATCTTCTGCAGGCATCTCTTCTGCAGGTTGTCTCATCTTCTGCAGGCGTCTCTTCTGCAGGTTATCTCATCTTCTGCAGGCGTCTCTTCTGCAGGTTATCTCATCTTCTGCAGGCGTCTCTTCTGCAGGTCATCTCATCTTCTGCAGGCGTCTCTTCTGCAGGTTATCTCATCTTCTGCAGGCGTCTCTTCTGCAGGTTATCTCATCTTCTGCAGGCGTCTCTTCTGCAGGTTGTCTCATCTTCTGCAGGCGTCTCTTCTGCAGGTTATCTCATCTTCTGCAGGCAACTATTCTGCAGGTTATCTCATCTTCTGCAGGCGTCTCTTCTGCAGGTTATCTCATCTTCTGCAGGCAACTATTCTGCAGGTTATCTCATCTTCTGCAGGTGTCTCTTCTGCAGGTTATCTCATCTTCTGCAGGCTTCTCTTCTGCAGGTTATCTCATCTTCTGCAGGCAACTATTCTGCAGGTTATCTCATCTTCTGCAGGTGTCTCTTCTGCAGGTTATCTCATCTTCTGCAGGCTTCTCTTCTGCAGGTTATCTCATCTTCTGCAGGCAACTATTCTGCAGGTTATCTCATCTTCTGCAGGCGTCTCTTCTGCAGGTTATCTCATCTTCTGCAGGCAACTATTCTGCAGGTTATCTCATCTTCTGCAGGCGTCTCTTCTGCAGGTTATCTCATCTTCTGCAGGCAACTATTCTGCAGGTTATCTCATCTTCTGTCTCTTCTGCAGGCGTCTCTTCTGCAGGTTATCTCATCTTCAGTAGGCGTCTCCTCTGCAGGTTATCTCATCTTCTGCAGGCGTCTCCTCTGCATGTCGACCCATCTTCTGCAGATGTCTCTGCATGTTATCTCATCTTCTCCAGGCAACTGTTCTGCAAGTTGTCTCATCTTCCGAAGGCGTCTCTTCTGTTGGCCATCTCAACTTTGGCAGGCTTCTCCTCTGCAGGTTGTCTCATCTTCTGCAGGTCATCTCATCTTCTGCAGGTGTGTCCTCTGCAGGTTATCTCATCTTCAGGCAACTCTTCTGCAGGCGTATCCTCCATAGGTTATTTCATTTTCTGCAGCAGGTCTTCTCCTCTGCAGCCATCTTATCTGCAGACCATTTCCTACAGCTGTTTCATCTGCAGGTCATCTCACCTTTTGCAGCTGCACTGGTTGCCCCTCCTTGTCCCCACAGGTGTCAGCACAGGTCTGGTCTGCATGGTCCATTTGACACTACTGTGCTACTCCTAAAGACTTGCTTCTCCTTCTGCGCTCAGGCTATTTCTGGCGCCTGTCTCAGGCTGCATCTTCTGGGCTATCTTCGGGGTCTTACCGGCTTGGCTTTGATCTGCTGCGCACCCCCAGCTGGCGGATATGTGCTGCTGTGGCCATACAGGAGGCGAGATCTCCTCCTCCCAGTATACCTTGTTTTTGCTCACTGACTGCTGACACCATGCGTGCTCATGCCCAAACTCCTCAAGATGGTGCCAAGAATCACTTTAAGAAATTTGAGCGGCACTGCTTCTCCCCTCTTCAGGGAGGAGGGTCTTTACCTACCGCCTACACGTTGTAACAGACTACACCAAGAAGCATGAGCCATAAGGTTATGGAAAACAGAAGAAGTAGCTGGTTTCAGAGCTCAGCTAATTTTTCAGCACCTAGCTCCACTCTGTGGGATGTGGGAGGAGCATAAAAGCCAGATCAAAAGCAAAGTTTTTTTTAGCCACTTGAAACCTCAAAAATCGTCTCAAGTCATGTGGGAAGATTTTGTGAAGCCTCCTGTTCGTCGACAGGTCAGTTATCACCACTTGTCCCAAACTGAGAGGGAAAGAATCCTTGATCTGAGAGACCTTGGTTTATCACTACATGCCTAGGCCGAGATGTCAGCTCTGGTCAACATTGCGCGTCCCAGTGGTTGGAAGAGCAATGAGGAACTGGAATGAGAGCAAGAAGCGGTGCACAGAGGAGAAACTCTGCAGGGACGGTCTGATTAGAAGAATGGCGCGTAGTGATCCATTCTGTACTGCAGGTGACATTGGACGTCACATCCCAAATCTGGGGTGGCATCAGTGTCTTCACAAACCATCTGAAGACGTCTGCACAAGATTGGGCTACGAGCTAGACGTCCAGTTACAGGTGTCCACTGACCTCACATCACCGCTCTCAAAGACTATCAGTGCACAGCAAGGTGGCAATAGAGGCGGGGATGGCAGTCTGTCCTCAGTGATGAGCCCCACTTTTGTCTTGGATGCAATGATAGCCAGTGATTGGTCTGGAGACCACTTGGACAACGCCATGAAGATGCCTTCATAAGGTAACATCACACCGGTCTTACTCTTGGGTTTATGGTGTGGGGTGGCATAATGTAAAGTACCTCTCTAGTCCTCATTTCTGGTACATTAACAGCCCAGCGTTACATTGATTTGGTCATGGAACCAGTGGTACTCCCGTTTCTCTAAAGAGGCCCAAGAGCTGTTTTTCATTAAGTCAAAGCCAGGCCACATGTTGCTTGTGCTACTGTGAGCGGTTTAAATGTGTTGCATCCTGTATTATACTCCAGAGCTGCACTCACTATTCTGCTGGTGCAGTCACTGTGTACATACATTACTTATCCTGTACTGATCCTGAGTTACATCCTGTATTATACTCCAGAGCTGCACTCACTATTCTGCTGGTGCAGTCACTATGTACATACATTACTTATCCTGTACTGATCCTGAGTTACATCCTGTATTATACTCCAGAGCTGCACTCACTATTCTGCTGGTGCAGTCACTGTGTACATACATCACTTATCCTGTACTGATCCTGAGTTACATCCTGTATTATACTCCAGAGCTGCGCTCACTATTCTGCTGGTGCAGTCACTATGTACATACATTACTTATCCTGTACTGATCCTGAGTTACATCCTGTATTATACTCCAGAGCTGCACTCACTATTCTGCTGGTGCAGTCACTGTGTACATACATTACTTATCCTGTACTGATCCTGAGTTACGTCCTGTATTATACTCCAGAGCTGCACTCACTATTCTGCTGGTGCAGTCACTGTGTACATACATTACTTATGCTGTACTGATCCTGAGTTACATCCTGTATTATACTCCAGAGCTGCACTCACTATTCTGCTGGTGCAGTCACTGTGTACATACATTACTTATCCTGTACTGATCCTGAGTTACGTCCTGTATTATACTCCAGAGCTGCACTCACTATTCTGCTGGTGCAGTCACTGTGTACATACATTACTTATCCTGTACTGATCCTGAGTTACATCCTGTATTATACTCCAGAGCTGTACTCACTATTCTGCTGGTGCAGTCACTGTGTACACACATTACTTATCCTGTACTGATCCTGAGTTACGTCCTGTATTATACTCCACTCATTATCCCGTCCATGCCACGCCCAACTGGCATACAAGGTGTGAAACTGGCCGTGCGCCAAAACTGTGCACCAAAAAGTGTTATACTGCTGAGCTGCATTCGCAATTCTGAAGTAATTACAGCCAACATATTCCAGCTGCCCCTGCTTGTTCAGTTAGCATCGCACATTCTGGTTTGCATTCTGTACAGCAATGTGATGTAGAAAAGGATAACTACCCTCACTATTATAGGAGCACAGCTAAGCTGTTGGGGGAAATGTATGTGAACAAGCTTGCTGACTGTTTCCAGTAACAACCAGGAAACTTCTGAACTCAATTGATGGCTTACAAGCTTTCCTGAAAAAAGAATGTAAACGTTGAAATAGTTACAGTATAGAAATCAAACTGGTTGCACCAGTAAGACTGGTGGAGTGTGTGAATCCTGTAGTATTACTTGCTCCCTAAATTGTGGCTGCACTGCCGCCCGTCTGCCTGGTGCCTTTAATTAGAGTATTTCATAGCTGGATCCTACATGGCCCTGAAATTTGTAGGTCAGAAGCCCGGGAGAGGCCTGACTGTCAGTGTAGGTCTCGTCTGTAAGAAGCCACCTTGTCGCTGGTAGACGGGCCCGACGTGATCTTGAGTAAAAATATGCACAAAGATCTTCTGCCTCTCATACAGTAAGTAATGTATTCACCGCTCACCTGTGTCTTTGTGCATTAAAGAAGAACTCCCGACAAAAATGTTATTCCATGTCCTGCTAGAAATGGACATGATGTAATGTGTAGTGAATGTCATTTTCTTACCAGTGTCTGAATTTTTGACTTATATCATCCTGAAGTTTCTTATCTGTGTCATGTGACCAGCAATTAGACCCACCAACTCACACATAGTCTTATGTGTGGACAGGAAGTCTAATTCTCTATGTATTCCTATGAGACTGAAAGTGAGGCTCGCATAGGAATGAATAGAGCAGTTACTGGCTTCCTGTCCTGGGTCAGTTGGAGGTCAGGGAGTTGGTCACATGACCCAGCTACAATAAGAAGAGAGGTTATTACACACAGAAACAGTCACTGATAAGAAAATGACAATCACTACAGATTATATCGTGCACCTTTCTAACAGGTCAGAGAATAAACATTTTTTGCGGGAGTTCGTGGCTGATACTTGTCGTCCGCGTCTGCTTGTGTATTGCAGCCATTGTGGCGCTTACCTGAACCCGCTTTATACATAGCTTGGAGGTCCTGGTCTCTCTTCTACATTGTGGCTGGGTCTGTATTATGGCCTTGAGACTTAGATCCACAGTCCTAATTCTGTAGAAATGTGGGACGCGTTTCGGACTGGACAGCGTGCAGTCTGTATGGCGTAATCCAGAATAGGTGTCCAGGTATTAGGAAGCTACAACCCCTTAGAGAATACCGGGGTTTAGGGCTGGGCAATTAATCGAATTAAACCGCCCTTTTAGTTCCCAACAATATTGATTTTTATTTTTTTTAAATCATCCTAAAGACTACTTTTTCTTCTGGAGTGCTGTATCAACGCAGCGCCTGCGGGTCTATTCAGTCTCTGCCTGGTGTGGGCTTCAGGGACTCAGCAGACCCGCACGTGCTGCACTGATACAGCGCTGCAGATCGCTGGGACCTGGTCTGCGTGGACAGCCTGTGTGTATGAGGCTTGTCACGTGATGTGGCGCCTATAGCAGTGGACATGGCCCCTAGTCCAGCCCGGCCGGGCTGTATTTGGTGATTTTTAACCCCTCGCTGACAGTTTTAATTGTTGTTTTTAATCTCCAGTGTATACATTATAGCTGTATGTGTATACAGTGCCCCCCCCTCTATACAGGACACCCTAATATACACAGGACACCTCATCTATACAATGTACCCCTGTATACAGTACACCCTATATACAGGACACCCCCTCTATACAGTGTTCCCCTATATACAGAACACCTCATCTATACAATGTACCCCTATATACAGTACACCCTATGTACAGGACACCCCTCTATACAGGACACCCTACTATATATAGGACACATCGTCTATACAATGTACCCCTATATACAGTACACCCTATGTACAGGACACCCCCTCTATATAGGACACCCTACTATATATAGGACACCTCGTCTATACAATGTACCCCTATATACAGTACACCCTATGTACAGGACACCCCCTCTATATAGGACACCCTACTATATATAGGACACCTCGTCTATACAATGTACCCCTATATACAGTACACCCTATGTACAGGACACCCCCTCTATACAATGTACCCCTGTATACAGTACACCCTATATACAGGACACCCCCTCTATACAATGTACCCCTGTATACAGTACACCCTATGTACAGGACACCCCCTCTATATACAGTACACCCTATGTACAGGACACCCCCTCTATATACAGTACACCCTATGTACAGGACACCCCCTCTATACAATGTACCCCTGTATACAGTACACCCTATGTACAGGACACCCCCTCTATACAATGTACCCCTGTATACAGTACACCCTATATACAGGACACCCCCTCTATACAATGTACCCCTGTATACAGTACACCCTATATACAGGACACCCCCTCTATACAATGTACCCCTGTATACAGTACACCCTATGTACAGGACACCCCCTCTATACAGTGTACCCCTGTATACAGTACACCCTATATACAGGACACCCCCTCTATACAATGTACCCTTGTATACAGTACACCCTATGTACAGGACACCCCCTCTATATACAGTACACCCTATGTACAGGACACCCCCTCTATACAATGTACCCCTGTATACAGTACACCCTATATACAGGACACCCCCTCTATACAATGTACCCCTGTATACAGTACACCCTATATACAGGACACCCCCTCTATACAATGTACCCCTGTATACAGTACACCCTATGTACAGGACACCCCCTCTATACAATGTACCCCTGTATACAGTACACCCTATGTACAGGACACCCCCTCTATACAATGTACCCCTGTATACAGTACACCCTATATACAGGACACCCCCTCTATACAATGTACCCCTGTATACAGTACACCCTATGTACAGGACACCCCCTCTATACAATGTACCCCTGTATACAGTACACCCTATGTACAGGACACCCCATCTATACAGTGTTCTCCTATATACAGGACACCTCGTCTATACAATGTCCCCCTATACATGCAACACCCCCTCTATACAGGATCTCCTGATATACAATGCACCCCCTATGTACAGGACACCTCTCTATACAGTGCATTCCCTACATACAGGACACCCCTGCTTACTCAGTGCACATGTTTTTATTTATGTTTGTTAAAGGGGTTGTCCTATGAAAAATATTTTTCACGCCAGCACCTGGATCTGAATACTTTTGTAATTACATGTAATTAAGTTCAGTATAGGCTTTAGTATAGATATTCACTGAAATCTATCAGTATAGCGCCACCTGCTGTTTGCTCTTTTTCTAATTTCTCTGTCCACCTCTCAGAGGTGGTCGCACATGCTCAGTTCCATCCATCGCAGAAAGGACACGCCCCCTTGAGAGTGAATGCTGCCTGCTTGAAATAAATCTAGCAGAGCGACTGGAGCAATGAATGGGGAGATTTATGTGAGTTATGGAGCTGGTTCTACCTTTCTTAGATATTGTCATGAACCGATACCAGATTTTCACCTTTTAGATTTATCATGGGATAACCCCCTTAATTTAGTAAGAAGAAAAAGTAACTGTGATTAGAATTGAGTTTATTATTATTTATTTTGCTGAAATCGCCCAGTCCTACTGGGGGTTGTAGTTTCCCAAAAGGCAGCCTGTAGCTGATGACATCACTGGTGAGAGCCACGTATTTCTCATACCCCGTTCACACAGAGGAATCAGAGAGAGGTTTCTGCCACGGGATACGCGGAAGATTTTGCCTTTGCAAAAGCCGCTGTGTGAATGGGGCCCTAAAAGAAAAGGCGTCTCTACATGGCATTTGCGCTGGACTATTAGATTTTGGATTATCAGATGCCGGAGTAATGGATTTCCAATGTACAACTCTGTATTCTTATTAGATGTTGCAAGTAACAAACTCGTCTCTGCTACGTCTCTGCATTTGTGTGTGTGTGTGTTTGTTTGGCAGGAGAGAGAAGCTGAGCTGTCATCATGACATGGCATTTTTGTGGACAAACAGCAAAACAACCTTTGTGTCGGTGCCACGCGCTGCCGAGAGGGGAGGTCCCCTTTAAACGACTTGACCCTTTAGATTGTAACTGTTTTTTTGTAAATAAAGTTTTGGTTGTCCAAGGAAAAGTTCTGCAACTTTCTAATAGACTTTGGGGGAAACCTGCTCCAATTTTCTAGAGAAAAAAAGGCACAAACCCCGTGTTCGCAACTTTTTTAATGTCACTTGTGACAATTTTGTGTCACAAGTGGCAATTTTGGGCCGCTTTCCCGAAAAGGGTGTGAGGCGCAGATGAAACCAGCAGCCCAGGGGTCATTTATTTTTATTTGCGCCTAATATTTTGACGAGGCCCGCTCCTCCCTGTAAATTAGGCGCATCTACCAGCAGCACAAGTGATTTCAGTTCATCAACATTTTAAGATCTCCGCTTGCTGTCAGTGAATAGGAATATACTTATTTACATCCACAGCTGAGGGTTTGGTACTGTTGTAACCAGTCCGGACCATCCTCTGTGGGTTAAGCAGCACCCGTACTGACACATTGTAACAGACTGTCAGCGAGGAGTCCATACTGTTAGCTCACAGAGGATTGCCTAGACTGGAAACAATTGTAGCAAACCCTCTGCTGTGAGAAGTATTAGGTGTAACTGAGGATTTTCCCTTTTTTTCCAGTGGTCAGCCCCGTTGGTCTCTCAGGGTCACATAGAGACCCCTCTCCCTCTCTCTCAGCTCCGCTATGCATAGACACGCCTCATTCTATCTCTGCTTTAAGAATGTGAGACAGGAGGCATCTATTCTTATGACTGTATGATGTTATGTTCCTCAGTTATTCCTACTAGAAGTTATGAATGAATTGCCTGCAGTATGCAATAACGGTCCAGTTGGGGCGTGTGCACAGCCTGAGTGGCGGCACCTATTGGATGGTGTCAAATTGTGCAGGGACACGCCCCAAATGGTAACTCCCAGCTGGACCTTCATTGCAAGCTGCTAGCAGTTCATTCATACACAACATACTCTAGGATTGTTATTACATGGGGAATGTACAGTAGTTCATAAAACAGACATGTCAGGATTGGGGGCAGCTCCTCTATGCTACACCCTATAGGGTTATGCGTTTTTCTCAGTCAGTCATTGGTAGCTCAGCGAAGCCTCTGTGCGGCCGGGTGGCTGGAAAAGAAGCCCCATGAGAACTAATATGGCCGACACCGACATACATAGCCAATAGGGCGTAGCACTCTGCTTCTTCACTTCTGGGATCAGTAGTGCTTCATGACCTGCACCCCCACCGATCCAAACCACCCCTGAGACTTCCGGAGTACATGAAGCTGTGTGTCCTGTATTGGTGGACATCACTGACCCCCGTGTAAACCCTGTCCCCTCAGCCAAACCAAAGAAAAGGAAAAATGTGCTGACAGCGCGGGTGGAATCCTCCTCGTCACGGGCAGATCTCCGCGGAGGGGTCACGTTCTGGATTATTCCGTTAATCTCCGGCGGTCGCTCCTGTATTGGATTTGTCATCTGATTTCATTCTCCTTCTCTCCTTCCAGGCTTTTCATATCTAGGGACCAGCTCCGTCAGCAAGCAGCTAGAGACAGATTTCCGAAAGTCCAAGCTGGTCGTTCAGCACAACATGAAGATTGAGCTGATTCCTGCCCTGACGGACAACTACATGTACCTCCTGATCGACGAGGAGACCAAGGAGGCCGCCATCGTGGACCCTGTACAACCGCAAAAGGTAGACCTTCTGCTTGTCATGTTGTAGGTGAGGCTGGATGGTGTGGGTTCTAGGGCTGCAGCTATCGGTTATTTTAGTAATTAACGATTAATCGAGTACTCTAATAAGAAAAACTAATTTTAAAAAAAAGTTTTTCTTTATAAAATGTCATCAGATCTCCGTGCCATCACCCCCCCCCCCTCAGTTTCATCAGTCCTCTGTGCCATCAGTCCTCTTTGCCATCAGCTCTCCCAGTGCCATCAGTCCTCTGTGCCATCAGCTCTCCCAGTGCCATCAGTCCTCTGTGCCATCAGCTCTCCCAGTGCCATCAGTCCTCTGTGCCATCAGCTCCCCCCAGTGCCATCAGTCCTCTGTGCCATCAGCTCCCCCCAGTGCCATCAGTCCTCTGTGCCATCAGCTCCCCCCAGTGCCATCAGCTTCCCCAGTGCCATCAGTCCTCTGTGCCATCAGCTCTCCCAGTGCCATCAGTCCTCTGTGCCATCAGCTCCCCCCAGTGCCATCAGCTCCCCCCAGTGCCATTAGTCCTCTGTGCCATCAGCTCCCCCAGTGCCATTAGTCCTCTGTGCCATCAGCTCCCCCCAGTGCCATCAGTCCTCTGTGCCATCAGCTCCCCCCAGTGCCATCAGTGCTCTGTACCATCAGCTCCCCCCAGTGCCATCAGTCCTCTGTGCGATCAGTGCCCAATGCCATGAATCCTCTGTGCCACCATCCCCTCCGATGCCAGCGTGCCTTCAGCTCCCCCAGTGCCACCATCTCCGCTCCTAGTCTCCAGCAGCCCTTTAATACTTACCTCTCCTTTAGGGGCGCCACTCCACAAGTACTCTCTCTGTCTTATCTCCTGGACGCTGCATCTGACGATGTGTCAGAATCCAGTTCGGCGCGCGGTCCGGTGGGTGACCACGGAGTGGGGGTAGTAGCAAGCGCTCCACTCTCGCTCCATGGTCACATGACACAAACGAATCCTTGATGCAAAAAATTTCAGCCCTAGTGGGTTCTCCTCTAGACAGAGCAGAACCTTTGTGACACCAAAAACACACCCTGACCCATCGAGGCGTGGACTCCATAAGACTCCTGAAGGTGTCCTGTGGTATCCAGAACCAAGACGTTCAGCAGATCCTTTAAGTCCTGTACGTTGCTTGGTGCGGCCTCCATCCCACAGATGATCAATCAGACTGAGATCTGGGGAATAGGATCATGGTCAGGCTGGTGGTAGGTGTCACATCCAAATGATTGCCAGGACTTAAGGTTTCCCAGCAGAACATTGCCTGGAGCATCACACTGCCTCCAAAGCCTTGTCTTCTTCCCATAGTGCATCCCGGTTCAAAATATGAAACCAAAAATCTAGATTAATAATCTCTTACTGTTGAGTGTGTACAGCTCCTGTGCAGATCTGTGTGTCTCCATGGTTACAGACTACAAACAAGTCCTGTGTAGTCTGATCCTGCAGTCATGTGACCCTTTGTGGAGTAGCAGTTCTCTGATGCACCAGCAGCCGGTCACCTTCTCAGTACAGAGTTATACTATGCTTAATATCTTTAATATCTTGGTTTATAGGTTGTCGAAGCGGTCAAGAAACATGGAGTGAACCTGACGTCTGTCCTCACCACACACCATCACTGGTAGAGTGCAATTCAGTTTACGGCTTTGGTTGCGCAGGCAGCATCGCTATAGGGGGTGCACAGGTAGCGGGTACGTCTGGGTACCAGAGGGGCTTAAAGACACCAGTATTATAAATGGAACATGGTAGGTTGTGCATTGGGACTCAGGAGCTTCAAGTCACCCCTCTGCTTCACCACACTTACACAGACAGAGCAGAAGACGAGAGACCTGGTATTGGGGGTGTAATTGCCATCTAGGATCTAGGGGAAGAAGGGGGACAACAGTGTGAGGATATACATCGTGTATATATGGGCTAATGTGGCTCTACAGGGTGCAGTGGAAATGAACATGGATATATAGGCCTCAGTGTGATCATATGTGACCAGTGTGGACAAATAGGCACCCATTTGGGTATACACGGTCCAGTATGGATATATAGGCACCAGTTTAGATATACAGGGTCCAGTGTGGATATATAGGCACCAGTTTAGGTATACAGGGTCCAGTGTGGATATATATGCATCAGTGAGGATATATATACATCAGTATAGGGACCAGTGTGGGTATAGAGGGAGTAGTGAGTATATATAGGCACCAGTGTGGGTATAGAGGGAGCAGTGAGTATATATAGGCACCAGTGTGAGTATAGAGGGAGTAGTGAGTATATATAGGCACCAGTGTGGGTATAGAGGGAGTAGTGAGTATATCTAGGCACCAGTGTGGGTATAGAGGGAGCAGTGAGTATATCTAGGCACCAGTGTGGGTATAGAGGGAGCAGTGAGTATATATAGGCACCAGTGTGGGTATGGAGGGAGTAGTGAGTATATATAGGCACCAGTGTGGGTATGGAGGGAGTAGTGAGTATATATAGGCACCAGTGTGGGTATAGAGGGAGTAGTGAGTATATATAAGCACCAGTGTGGGTATGGAGGGAGTAGTGAGTATATATAGGCACCAGTGTGGGTATAGAGGGAGTAGTGAGTATATATAGGCACCAGTGTGGGTATGGAGGGAGTAGTGAGTATATATAGGCACTAGTGTGGGTATAGATGGAGTAGTGAGTATATATATGCACCAGTCTGGGTATAGAGGAAGCAGTGAGTATACAAGGAGCACTCAGCTTATATGGGAACCAGTGTGAATATATAGGCGCCAGTGTGGGTATAGAGGGAGCAGTGAGTATATATAGGCACCAGTGTGGGTATAGAGGGAGTACTGAGTATATATAGGGCAGAATATAGTTATACAGGGAGCAGTCAGTGTATATGGGAACTAGTACCAGTATAAAGGGTCCAATGTGGATATATGCACCAGTCTGGGTATAGAGGGAGCAGTGAGTATATATAGTTTACAAGGAGCACTCATCTTATATGGGAACCAGTGTGGGTATACAGGGTCCAGTGTGAATATATAGGCGCCAGTGTGGGTATAGAGGGTGCAGTGAGTATACATAGGGCACAATATAGCTATACAGGGAGCAGTCAGTGTATATGGCAACCAGTGTGGGGTACAGAGGGTCCAGCTGTTATATAATAATGGTGTTGTTCCTGCAGGTTACAATACACACTCGTCATGTATTACTTTTCTGCAGGGACCATGCAGGAGGCAATGAGAAACTCGTCAAAATGGTTTCTGGGTTAAAAGTCTATGGAGGAGACAGCAGGGTGGGAGCGTTGACCCAGAGGGTTTCCCATCTGACAACGTTTCAGGTGAGTTCCTTCGAGCAATGAACGGCTCCTCCATATTCAGGTCGTTGCCTATTAACTAATTCAGTGCTTCCCTATGGCGGACTCGCCCTTTAAGTCATGTTGTGTCTCTTTGCGCATTTCTCGCACAGTTACAGCAAAGCGTGAGCTACGGCTGCCGTCTGAATACCTTTCATCTCTCTCTCTTCCATTTTGAGTGCTGTCACTTTAAATGACCTGTAGCTCTTTTTGCATGTCGTTAGGTGGGGTCTCTTCACATCAAGTGTCTGTTCACCCCTTGTCACACGTCTGGTCACATCTGCTACTACGTGACGAAGCCCAACAGCTCCGAGCCGCCGGCAGTGTTCACAGGTGAGGGGGCAGATATGTCATGAACGTGCCCTGGTCACATGACCACATCTTTGACTACTTGCTAGGTCCTTACCATAAAACTGCAGGGTTGTCACGTCTACGTCACTTTTCTCGTAGGTGACACTCTCTTCGTGGCCGGCTGTGGAAAGTTCTTTGAAGGGACAGCAGAAGAAATGTACCAGGCTCTGATCGAGATATTGGGGCGACTTCCTCCAGAGACAGTAATGGCTCACAGTAGTTTTATTTTTCTGGATCTGGTTGAAAGTTATTGTGCATTGAATATTATATTATTTTATGTTATATTTAGACTTTATATTATATTATTGTTTTTATATTTACATTTAATATTTTATATTATATTTATATATTATATAAATTTATATTCTATTTAGATTTTATATTTAGATTTTATATTATTTTATATTATATTTAGATTTTATATTACTTTATATTTAGATTTTATATTATATTATTTTATATTTAGATATATATTATATTTAGATTTTATATTATATTTAGATTTTATATTACTTTATATTTAGATTTTATATTATTTTATATTATATTTAGATTTTATATTATATTATTTTATATTTAGATATATATTATATTTAGATTTTATATTATTTTATATTATACTTAGATTTTATATTACTTTATATTTAGATTTTATATTATTTTATATTATATTTAGATTTTATATTATATTATTTTATATTTAGATATATATTATATTTAGATTTTATATTACTTTATATTTAGATTTTATATTATTTTATATTATATTTAGATTTTATATTTTATATTTAGATATATATATTATATTTAGATTTTATATTATTTTATATTATACTTAGATTTTATATTACTTTATATTTAGATTTTATATTATTTTATATTATATTTAGATTTTATATTATATTATTTTATATTTAGATATATATTATATTTAGATTTTAGATTTAGATTTTATATTATATTATTTTATATTGTTATACCTCCCTCCTGTAGAGAGTCTACTGTGGACACGAATATACAATCAATAACCTAAAGTTTGCCCGCCACGTGGAGCCCAACAATGAGGCCATCAAACAGAAGCTAGCCTGGGCTAAGGTAAGGAGGACATAAATTTATGGATTTTCATCCTAACTACTACTGCCTGGAGTGTGTACTGAGCTTAAAGGGGTTTTCTGGGTGTTTCATACTGATGACCTATCCTAAGGCTAGGTCATCAATCTCAGATTGGCAGGGATCCCACACCCAGGCTCTCCGCCGATCAGCTCCTTACAGCTCACCAACAACAGCGCCATGCATTGCTGTGCTTGGTATTGCAGCTCAGCCCTTTTCACTTGAATGAGACTGGTGTCACATGGCCTAAGAAGAGGCTGTGACGCCGGTCCAATAATGACCCATCCTGAACATAGGCCATCAGTATCAAAGTCTCGGACAACCCCTTTAAAAAGGGGAAAACATTATAGAATCATATAGTAATAAAGGAAAAAAAAATGCCAACGCATACCGTCACCATCGCTGCCCCGCTAACCTATTTGGTTAGATATAGCCAAATAGGGAATCCGCTAAAATTGATTATAGTTTGATGTCATTTAGAAATTAAGAACAATAATTTGGATTTTTTTTTTGTAGCGTTTACCTGAAATAAAACACACACAAAAAAATATTTCTTACAAAACGTATTTATAAACCACCCTAGATATCCCAGGAAAAAAAAAAGTTGCACAAATTATTCTGGTAGCCCAAGAAATAAAAAAATAAATTAGGGCCGTTAAACCAATACATGCCTGAAATCGTTAAAGTGTCTGGTCATTAAGGGGTTAACTTCTGCTGCTCGGGGACCCCCTGTTCTTGCGATCGTAAGGGTGTACAGCGATCAGCCCCCCAACAATACTGCATTTACCACTTTGCCTTGGTAACTTGGGACCCTATGTATAAGACACTGGTTGTCATAGCAACCAGGCTGTCAGACATGTTTTATCGATGCTGAACTACCAGCAGAGTAGGAAAGAAGCAGCAGAAGCAGTACTGACAGTGGTAGTAGTAGTAATAATAGAAGTAGTAGTCTATTATTTTTTCGGCGTCCCAGCTCCTGTCTTCAAGAACAAACCCCTTTGTTTTACCTTTCAGGAGACGTACAATAATGGAGAACCCACCATCCCCTCCACGCTGGCGGAAGAGTTTACATTTAACCCTTTCATGAGAGTCAGGTAGGTGAACAGCCGTATTCCAGGTAGAACTGATCCACCCAGGATACAGCTAGAGATGAGTTTGGTGGTAAAAGGTGGATTGCGTTCTGGATTCCGTTACCACGGATCATAATGCCTTTAGAGGCATTCCGTTATTCATTCCGTCATAACAGAAGTCTATGGGCTGCATAACGGTCCGTCCGGTTTGCATTATGCTGGAGACCTCTCCACTGGACGGATCCGTTATGCAGGCCAATAGACTTCTATTATGAATAATAATAATAATACCTCTAAAGGCATTCCGTCATAAGATTGCGTTATGATCCGTGGTAACGGAAATCCATAACGCAATTCATCTTTTACCACCAAACGAAGCGTGAACGAATTTCATAACATGAAATTCATTCATCTCTAGGTACAGCCTAGGCCAAAAGAACACTTTTCAATGTAATGGGGGCCTGTGGGTCCGTTTTACGGATGCGGCGTTAAAGAAGCCTTAGTTAGCAACGCTGCATCTTATGACAGCCCTCCAGTTCTTGGGCAGCAGGCAGGGCTGCATATAATTTACATTTCTGTATAACCTTGACCATAGCCAGGCTGCTTAGGCTAGTTTTATACTAGCGATAGGTTGTTCCAGCAGCCTGCCGGAAGACATCATATACTACCTAACCCCGCCAGTGCCATTATAATGGGACTCGGCAGGGATCCGGCCTGTTTCCGGGATTCAGCCGGACAAAAACTGCTGCTTACACTGATGCCAGGAAACAGGCCGGATCCCAGCCGAGTCCCATTATTGTCAATGGGGCTCGGCAGTGCTCTGGCCTTTTCTGGCGGTGCCGGATTCGATGTCTTCCGACAGGCCGTTCCTATGCCGGAAGAATTTACCACTAGGGCGATACTAGCCTCATTGCTGAGAAATGTATGGGCCCCAGAATTTCCCAGTGCAGACATGGTAGACATTGCTGCGGGGCCCTACAATAAGATCCTGTAGATTTTCCTATGTGCTCTTCTCCTGATTGGATTTTCCGTTCCCTGCCCCCCTACAGGGAGAAGTCAGTGCAGCAGCACGCAGGGGAAGACGACCCAATCTCCACCATGGGCGCAATCCGCAAAGAGAAAGACAATTTTAAGGTGCCAAAAGACTGAATCCAGCGCTGTGCTCCCAAATTCTGCTTCTTCCAGATCATATTTTTCTTTGATTATTCCGGGAGGGAGATCCAATCAGCTTGTCCTGTCCAAGCGTCTCCAGCTTTTTTTTTTTTTTTTTGCTTTCTCACAAGACAAACTCTACCTACGAGTGCAAGGAGTTCTGCGGATGTGCAAAAGGATGCTGCGTGAGCGTGCAAAAAAATCCGGTCAGCGAGCGTGGCCGATGTGTCACGTCTGATGCGAGCTTTGCTTTATTTTTCTCCCTCTGCACACTCTGGCGTCAGGACTGAATGCGACCCCGGCGACTTATAAGGGTCTCATCCAGGTTTCGTCACTTTGACAGCAAGAATATTGCCGCGTGCCATGCTGCTTTTTTGCCACCAGTCTTACCGCCAGTGTGAACAAAGTCTAAAAATGGGGGGAAAAAGTGGTGCAAGGTATTTTTTTATTTAGCTGCTAATATATATGATCGCTGTGTACATACCGGCAGATATTGAGAAGTTGTCTTTGGGTTTTTAGACGCTACAGAGTGAGTGAAAGTTCGGGAAGAGATGGCATGGCCCCTGTCGGCCGCCCCAATGACACTAAGCTAGAATTCACTTCAGTGGGAGTCATGCTGCAGTTACCACCTCTGTCCACTATAGAGTGGATGGCGCTGTTGCAGGATGTCAGATCCCCACTGATCTGATATTGATGGCCTTTCCTGAGCATAGGCAATCAATATCAGATCCCAGACAACCCCTTTAAAGGCGTTGTCCACTTTGGAAGTCTCTTTTAGGGCTCATGCACACGGCCGGTGCCCTTTTTGCGGCCCGCATCCACAATACACGGGCACCGGCCGTGTGCAGCCCACAGCCCGGATTCACTTCAATGGGTCCGCAATCCGGGAGATGTGGAGCGGAGGCACGGATCGGAACACCACAGAAACACTACGGTGAGCTTCCATTGTGTTTCTGGCCGTGCCTCCGCACTGCGCAAGCGCTACTTTTTTGCGGGGCGGATCACGGACCCCATTCAAATGAATGGGTCCACGATCCGAATCCAGCGGCCCTACTGTCAGTGCCCGTGCGTTGTGGACCGCAAATTACGGTCCACAGCATGGGCACTGACTGCCCACGTTCGTGAGCATGAGCCCTTAGTTAGAAAAGTTAGTTGACTGGGGAAATCTGGCAGGTGTTCAGCTCTGCTGCGCCTGCAGCGCCACCACAGGGGAAATAAAGTATTACACAATTGTCGTTGAAATCAACAAGGCTGTCTGTGTAATGCAGACAGGTGGGTCCTCATGAGCGAGAGACATTCTTTGTAGTTTCAATGGGACTTCCAAAAATAGCCGATCACGCCGCTCGGCTATTTTCGCCACTCCAATAGAAATGAATCGAGGGCAGCAGGGCGGTGCGCCCTCCAGCACTTTGTGGCCTCCGTTCTGAGGATAGATGCAGATCCCAGAGGTGGGACCCGCACCTATTAGACATATAGACGGGATATGCCCCCGATGTCCAAGATGGGAATAACCCTTTTAATGGAAGGGGTCCTCTGTTCATGATCAAACCAAACTGGGGAAAGCGGTTATCAAGAGCGTCCTTTGTTCTGGAGGACCTGTCTTGTCCACAGCATTACACAGACAACCCATTACATTAATTGTGTAATACTCAGTTTCCCCTGTGGAGGCACTGCAGGGAAAATCAGCACTTACTACTATTACTACTACTACTACTTCTTAGCAGATCACATCAGATTGCTAGGTGTCCCAGCAGGAGGACACTGGGCAATCGCTTTATTCTCAAGAGACCCTTCTAACAAGTAGGGATTGTCCAAAGCGGAGAACCCCTTTAATTTAAATTTCCATAATAACACATTAGAATATGGGTTTTCCATTTGGGCTCCTCTAGTTCTGATGAGATCAGTCTAACCTTCTCTATTGTACAGATAATGGTGGAGGCTCCTGTCTTTTGACTCGCACTCGTTTTTGGTTACGTGTACTCACCAGCAGCCGCCCACAGCAGGGCTTTTGTGTCTGATTTTTGTTTTTTCTTTACTTGAATCTACAGTAACCCTATAGAGGGGTCTACGAGCTGGGCCCCCTCTTCACTAAGCTTGGATAATCACTATCAGTCTCCTCTGCATTTCCCCACTCCGTTACGTGTGCGCTTCCGAAAATGCAGAATGTGTCACTAAAGTTCCCTAATTGTTGCAATAATGACTTATTGTATATAACATTATAAAGACAGAAATATATATATATTTATCACGTGCCAGACTGCACCGACGAGTCATTCAGGGAAAACGCGGCGCTGCAAGCCGAAATGTCTCATAGTTTGGAAGATTAGTAGGTGACTATAACATAAGCAAATATTGGGGGTATGTAGACTTTTGCAACCATTTTTATTGCTCCAGCACTTAAAATAATTGACTCTGTAAACCGTTTTGATTCAAAAAGAACTTTGGGGGTCATTTATGACCACTTTTTGGCGTATATCAGTCGCAGATTCAGTCGCAAAGGATTTTGCCGACAAATCTGCGACCTCTTCACCTTCCACGCCACGTATGTTGGTTCTAAAAAAAAAAAAAGGGGGACGGGTCGGCAGACCTGTCTTATTTATCAAGGGAGCTGGTGTAGATTTAAGGCTGTTAGGCACAGCGCCTCTACATAACTTAGGCTCACCAAGCGCCAGCGCGGGGATAGTAAAACTGGCGCCTAAAATGACTCTGTTTGTGTCTACAGCCACTAGGCAGATCTGTGTTTCCATGGTTACAGACTACAAACAAGCCCCGTGTAGTCTGATCCTGCCACCGCGCTACTTTCTCTTCTACTGTCTGTAGAGAGAGTGGCTTGACACATAGTTGCAAGTTTAGACTACACAGGGCTTGTTTGTAGTCTGTTACCATGGAGACGCATAGGTCTACGTAGGAGCTGTAGACACAAAACGGTAAGAGATTTTCAATCAAGGCTGTTTGCAAAGCGGTATAATTTCTCATGCTAGAGCCCGGACTGGTGCAATAATATTACTGCAAACTGAACTATCATACCACCTGGAGTGTAGCTTGAATCTCCCGGGCCCTAATGAGCGGCTGCACAGAGCTTCTCACAGCTGATGGGAAGGTGTTGGAAGAGCAGAACCAGCAAGACTTATTTCTAAAAAGGGGTTGCCATGTTAAGACTGCCCCTTTTAATTTTTTGTGTTGTTTTTGGACAGCTGTCGCAAGTCCGCTCTTGTTTTAGTTGGAGGAGCCCTTTAAGGGTGAGCGTCGGAGCCTTGGATGTGGGTGCATTAAGGCGTTTGCTGCTGTGTGTAATGATCCAGCATAATAAGAGTTCTCCTGTGGTCGTGTGTAATAACATTGTGAATGTCCGTTCTGCAATAAACCGCACATCACAGTGACGCCTTGTGTGCCGCCCGTTACTTCCATACATTGTGTGACTGCGGAGCCTCACATGAGGAGCTGCATGATCGGTGGGAAAATTACATGGACGTAGCTCACAATCAGGAACACCGTTCTGCAACACAGTGTATCTAAGCCTATCCTGTGTGATACTGCCTGCTGAGCCACAGTATCTAAGCCTAACATGCGTGATACTCTCTGCCAAGCTGCTGTATCTAAGCCTATTCTGTGCGATACTGTCTGCTGAGCAGTGTATCTGCGCTTAGCATGTGTTATACCATTTGCTTAGCCGCTGTATCTAAGCCTATCGTGTGATACTGCCTGCCAAGTGGAGTATCCACGCTTAACATGTGTTATACCATCTGCTGAGCTGTCGTATCTAAGCCTATCATGTGTCATACTCTCTGCCAAGCTGTTGTATCTAAGCCTATCCAGTGGGATACTGTCTGCTGAGCAGCGTGTCTACGCTTAGCATGTGTTATACCATCTGCTGAGCCACTGTATCTAAGCCAGTCATGTGCGATACTGTCTGCTGAGCCGCTGCATGTAAGCCTATTCTATGTGATACTGTCTGCTGAGCAGCTGTATCTAAGCCTATCTTGTGTGATACTGTCTACTAAGATGCTGTATCTAAGCCTATCCAGTAGGATATTGTCTGCTATGCTTACCATGTGATATTCCATCTGCTGAGCCATTGTATCTAAGCCTGTCGTGTGTGATACTGTCTGCCGAGCAGCTGTATCTAAGTCTATTTTAACCTGCGTGATTATCGTGGGTGTGATACTGTCAGCTGAGCCAGTGTATCTAAGCCTGTTATGGCAGATGCTGTCTGCTGAGCCAGTGTATCTAAGCCTGTTATGGCAGATGCAGTCTGCTGAGCCAGTGTATCTAAGCCTATGATGTGTGATACTGCAGGCTGATCTGATAACAGGGAGCAGTGGAGAGAAGATAGTGAAGGGGGTGATTTGTGATCCATTTGGGGTTAACCCTATACTTCTGCCTTCACTGCGGCCCTGACCTCTCAATCTATATCTATCTAATCAGAAATCAGCAAATGTGTCTTTAGTGGCGCCGCCCCTTTAACAAAGAACCACATTTTGCAGAGCTCATCATCCCGGCTGTAGCTGGAGGACACAGAGGTAACCGGAGGATCCCAACCCAATACACTGCTAGGAAAATAAAGAAACCCCAAACCTAAGGTGGCAGAGACATGACGCGTTTCGGGATCAGACCTCCTCATCTGGTGCTTCACGTCATCTCTCCCTGCAGATGGCGCTATTACCCAGTGATCTCCATGTGTCACCCCTTGTGTGTACATAGCTTCTGTATTACTTGATAATAAATATGTGGTAATTAGAAAAAAATGTAAAGCAAAATCACAATTTTAAGATCTTTGTATGTCTTCGCTACTAGCAAGTGACCACTAGGTGGCAGACTATGAGCACTGTTGTCCATTCGCAACGAAATGAGAGCTTTGTACCGATACAACGACATATCCAGGCAGGTAAACAGTGCTCAGGAAAATTCCTTTAATTCGGCGTCGGTAAGATCTGGTAGGGGCCGTATTATCAGATTGGATGAGTTTGAAAAATAGACAAATCTCACCTAAAAAATCAGCACCAGAATTTACTAATTGATTCTCGGCTCAGCCCGGACAGCAGGTAGATGGGAGGCGGGGACACCATAAGGTCCTGGTAGGTGGTCACAGGTAGGTGGAGCCATGCTGACTGCAGAGCATCCCACAGCTGCTGGAGGGGGTGTGGGGGGGGATCTATAGGGCGACCACAACCATCAAGGTGGTCCCACAGATTCCAGTCTGGAGAATTAGGGGTCAGGGTAGTACTTGGAAGTCTTGGTCATGTTCTTCTGACCAATGTCAGACATTTCTCCCCAACATGTCATATTGTCTTGCTGGAAGATCCCATCCGCCCCTGGGGAGACAATCAGCATGTAGGGGTGTGCGTGATCTGCAAGGATGGATTCATACCCAAATCAGTGGAGAGCGCATTCCACATTATGAGTGGTCCAGAGAAAGCCAGGAAAACGCGGCCCCCACCAGCTTGTGTTCTTCCAGCAATGGCTGCAGGGTGTCTGATGTCTCTCGCCAAAGTCCATCCATTTTATGAAGCAGAATCCGTGACTCATCGGAGAAGACAACCCTTTACCAATCTACGGAGGTCCGATTTCGACACTGCTGCGAAAACTGAAGCCTTTTCTGTCGATGCAGTGACCGTCCGTCTGCTCCGGAGCCCCGTACACAGTAGGTTCTCTGACCTGTAGTGTTAGGCGTCTGGTGCCCTTGGTTCATTTTGGTGGTGAGCTGCTCCACTGTAGGGTGTCGCTCCGCGCTCACAAACCTTCATAGCCAACGTTCAGCTCTCACATCAGTGACACGCCTATTGCATGTCTATGTGCATGCCTATTATTCACAATGGGGCCATTTGTCCACTCACCATACACTATCACCACAGCAGCACATGAACAGCTCACACTGCGCAGTGTCAGAAATATCGCCACCCGGGGCCTGAAAACCAGTAATCATCTCTTTCTGTAACTCTGATAAATCCCCCTCTTACCCATGACAGGAACATGGATATGTGTGCAGACAGCCTATCACACCTTATATACTCACCAAGCCAACTCAGCACACCTTATATACCCCCCGAGCCAGCTCAGCACACGTGACTTCCTTCATGAGCTACACACTGCCGACGTCCAAAGTAGGAAGAGGTCTGAATAATTGGACCTGACTGTAAACATTTTGTTGCTTGTTCTGGAACTTCTCAAACAGCCAGTTTCCATTAACCAGCAGAGCAGAATAGTGAGTGCAGCTCTGGAGTATAATACAGGATGTAACTCAGGATCAGTACAGGATAAGTAATGTAATGTATGTACACAGTGACTCCACCAGCAGAATAGTGAGCGCAGCTCTGGAGTATAATACAGGATGTAACTCAGGATCAGTACAGGATAAGTAATGTATGTACACAGTGACTACACCAGCAGAATAGTGAGTGCAGCTCTGGAGTATAATAGAGGATGTAACTCAGGATCAGTATAGGATAAGTAATGTAATGTATGTACACAGTGACTACACCAGCAGAATAGTGAGTGCAGCTCTGGAGTATAATACAGGATGTAACTCAGGATCAGTATAAGTAATATATGTACACAGTGAGTAAATGTTCATATGTAGATTCATTCTATATGTGAACTGTAAAATAGGGTCTGGAGGTGAATATATGCTTTAAATATCCAGACCCTATTTTTGCTGAACCCACGAATAAGTAAACAGCGGCCATCAACTCTCTTACACGGCTCAGTTATCCCTTTAAACATTAACCAAACGTTTACTAAAGCTTTCTGAATGGCTTAAAAATCATTTTTCTAAGATACTTTATTAATTGATTTTGCTGATTATGCGCTCCAAGTCCTGTGTGCCCATTGCAAAGATTGTTAATCGTCTATCATTTGCTGAGCGGAGGCACGGATAAGAAGCAGTCCCTGGGATTTCGGAGGCCCGTGCCTCCACACCGCAAAATAATGCATGTCCTATCTTGTGTCATAATTTATGGATTGCAGACCCATTCAAGTCAATGAGTCCGCAATGGAGTGCACACGGCCAGTGTCTGTGAATTGCGGACCAGGCATTGGCACGGGGCCCTCCCGCTCATGTGCATACCTTCTTCCTAGAATTTCGGAGGAGCGTTGCCCGGACTATAAGACTCCTCACGCCATAAGGAGATACTGTATCCCTAGTAATAGTTTAGTTACTCTTTAACAGTTTTACAGCTAGTGGTGAATGTATTTATAACCTGTACGTTTTACAGCATCTTGAATGATCTACTCCGCTCACCCCCAGGATTGGTCATCAGTAAGTTAGTCTTTTTATTTTCATTCGAGGAAAGCCGGGAGACCACTAAAATGACCGTGACAGCACGTCCCACGGATGTTGTCACCCAGCTTTCTTTGACAGTGTTTTTCTGCTCTGGCTTAGAGGATTTGTCCAAGGGATAACGGTGATCTGCATGCTATGGTAAACACAATACATGTTGCTGGCTACATATGGACTGTACCATTCTGCACAGTGTCAGAGGGGTGCTACGGACAGGCAGCTCTGTGCAGTACTGTACATGGCAGGCAGCTAATAGTCTCGCCGTCCACCTCTTTGGATTATGGTGATTGTTCCAAAGTCAGCGGCCGCAGGGTTAATGATTGAAAGGATCAGACTGCAGACTCCTCCTGTGTCCTCCCTCTAACACTTCCTGTTCCTTCATGTGCCCTGGAAGGTAAGCACTGCACTGTGAGCTATGGGGGTCCATACTGTGTATGTAATATAATATTACATTCTGAATGAGGTGGACGGAGCAGATTTTGAACGGACGGCCACGTGATGAGGTTATGCTTCAAGGTCACCCTGATAATGCTGCATGTCCTGGATAGAGGCAGAGCAGCATCATGGGAGTTGTAGTTTAAGAGCACTCCGTCCGTCTGGGAATATTTAAAGGGAGACTCCAGGTCCCTCTATAAACACCTTCGGCAGTCGGGGTATATTCATACGTGGCAGATTTATTTCAGGCATTTCAGTTCCATTCATCTAAATGATTTAGCAGCTAGCTCCATACAGATGAATGGGATAGTCACAGAAATTAATACAGCAGATCTGCCGAATGTGAATATAATGTAAGAAATTTCAAAAAGACAGTCGGATGAAGTGATAAAGTCCCATCTTTCTGTAGTATGTGGTGGTATGAATGAATATACGCCACCGTCCCTTGTACTGAAAGGGGTCTTCCATCAGGAGCGACATCTATGACTAGGGGTTGTCACATCTCACACATCTGATGGCATGCTGCTAAGAAGTTATCAATGTCCGATAGGAGCGGATCCCGCCCCCTGGCCTCGCTTTTATCTCCAGGACGGGGTCCCCAAAGTGAAGGGACACCGTGTGTGTGTGTGTGGCCACTGTCTGTCCTCTGCTATGGGAGTTCCAAAAATAGCTGAGCGCTGGCTCGGATATTTCCAGCGGTCCCATAGAGATGAATGGGGCGTCTCGCTCGGCTATTTTAAAAACTACCATAGCGATAAATGCTTATGCCTGTACCGATATGCGTTGTGCTCTCCATTTTGGGAGCCCCTTTCGAGAGAGAGGAGTGGGTCTCAGAGGTGGGACCTGCACCTATCTGATATTGATAGCATACCCTAGCGATATGCCATCAATGTGTGACGTGGGTCACCTTCCATACGCTTAAAATAGCTCCCCTTTGGTGACCACTTATGTCCCATGAGAACAAAGTATTAGGCATGATAAAGTCCAAAATACCAAATTCTTTCCCTACATTTTCCATTGGGGAAAGGTTGGGACACCCTCCATACACATTACATAGCCGGTCCTGCCAAAATTGGTGGTACGACAATCATCCAATGAGGCCTGTGTTTAGCCTGTAAAAACTAATTAAAACCATCAGTGCTTTAAAATAAGGTCCTTCTTTGAACACTTTGATGTTTTGGGTAAAAAACTGTGACCTGATTTATTCCATAATGTATCTTTATAGCAGCCAGAGTTCAGCTTTTCTGACACAGAGTTCCAAATCCTCTGCATAAACATAGATTTGAAAGATAACATTCCAGTTCCCTGCAGTCACCACTAGGGGGAGATTAGCAAGTCACTGCATATTGTTTTATTACTGAGTTCTCAGTAAGGTCCTATCGCCCTCTAGTGGTGACAGCAAACACACAGATTTTTATCTCTATGGCTATGCAGGGGATTTGAAGCTCTGTATAACCTGAATTTTAATTCCCTATTCCCTAAAGCAGGGATGGACCACATAAATCTGGAGCTGGCCCTCCTTTATCTGTAGAGATTGCTTAAAGGGTTTCTGTCACCAGTTTTTTCGGTATGAATCAGGCTGACATTAGAGATGTGCTAATGTCACCTGATTCCAAATATATATCTGTTTTATTTACTGGTGCCCCCATTTTTATATAAAATGAACTTTTATTTTATGCTAATAAGGCCTCTAGGTGCAAGGGGCGTTACCCCTGCTCCTAGAGGCTCTGTTGATTGACAGGCCCAGGCAGAGAAGAAACACTTCATTCACCATAGCTTGCAAGGACCTTCAATGATGTCATGACCATGTGATCTGTCACATGGTTAGGATCACCCAAACAGCCTGTCTCCTCCTAAACCATGTGACTGATCACATGGTTATGACATCATTGAAGGTCCTTGCAAGCTATGGTGAATGGAGTGTTTCTTCTCTGCCTGGGCCTGTCAATCAACAGAGCCTCTAGGAGCAGGGGTAACGCCCCTTGCACCTAGAGGCCTTATTAGCATAAAATAAAAGTTCATTTTATATAAAAATGGGGGCACCAGTAAATAAAACAGATATATATTTGGAATCAGGTGACATTAGCACATCTCTGTCAGCCTGATTCATAATGAAAAAACTGGTGACAGAAACCCTTTAAATCAATAAAGGAGGATAGGGCCCAAATATACTGCTGTTCAGGCAAACTAGGCAAATGTAATGTTTTTTCATTGGACTTAGTTTAACTTCAGTGGCCCCATTCTCAAATTTCACTGCGGGTCACATGTGATGTCAGCTTCTCTCCCTGCTCTGCTGATGTTTGGTGCACAAGCCTGAGGAGCAGATAAGAGTCTGTACACAAGATGTCACTGTGCTGGCCACGCCCCCTGCACTGCGGGCTGCTGTCTGCTCTCTCCCTGGATTCTTTCAGATAAAATTTGAACCCCTTCAGCCAGCACAGACTCAGGGCTGAAGGCTTTACTGAGTAGCTGCAGGCAGTGAGGAGACAAATGCTGGACACAGGAGCTGACAGACTAGGGAAGATCTGCAGAGTATTGCACAAGAACAAGTAGGGGGAAGATCCTGTGTGTATCAGCAGTGTCAGCTGGGACTTGTAGTCCTACACATACAACATGCTGCTGAGTATCCCAGCATGCAGACATGTCACTCAGGGCAGCACTTATATTCACTTCCTTTGCAGAGTAGCGGGAGGGGCAGAGATTGTTGTTACTGCAGGTAAACAAATTCCAGAAGAGAACCAGGGTAATGAGGTAATACAGATTTTTTTGCCTAAAACTTGCTTAGCTTAGTTATATATTGCTGCCCATCAGATTTACAGTGCTATATATATTTTTTCATAACTCAGACAACCCCTTTAATTACACAGCCCATCGTTCCCAATGATTGACTTGAAAATAATAAGTCCCTATGATTGAAAGAAGATAAGACTTAAATTTCACCTGTGTACAATTATTACAGTCTTGTTTTATATTGTAGTGACTGCTGAGTCCAAAAACGATATGGCTTCCTCCAAAAATCTAAGCCGGTTTTGGGAGTGGGGCAGAAAAATTATTTGTGTTGGAAGGAATTATGCGGACCATGCCAAGGAGCTGAAAAACGCGGTGCCCACAGAACCTGTGCTGTTCCTCAAGTCCCCTTCGGCCTACGTGCGGGAGGGCACCCCCGTCCTTATGCCTTACTACAGCAACAATCTTCACCATGAAGTTGAACTCGGGGTGGTGATTGGCAAAGGAGGTAAAGATATAGCACAGGCGAGCGCGATGGACCACGTGGAGGGATACGCCCTGTGCCTGGATATGACAGCTCGAGATGTACAGGACCAGTGCAAGCAGAAGGGACTCCCGTGGACTTTGGCAAAAGCCTTTGACACCTCCTGCCCGGTCAGTGACTTGATCCCCAAAGAAACCATAAAGGACCCTCATAATGTAAAGATATGGCTGAAAGTAAATGACATCCTCAAACAAGAGGGGAGCACGTCGTCCATGATCTTCTCCATTCCTTTTCTCATCAGCTACATCAGCAGGGTCATCACCCTGGAAGAAGGGGACCTTATACTGACGGGGACCCCAAAAGGAGTGGCCGCTGTGCAGGAAGATGACGAGATGGTGGCAGGAATTGATGACATCATTAGCATGAGGTTTCGAATTAAGAAACAGGCCTAGTAAAATTAATGGGAGTCTGTCAGCAGGTTTGACTGTCAAAACTGATGACAGCACTATGTAGGTGAACCCCCGACGATCAGCTCTTCCTAGGCATCGGTCACATATTATTTTTGGAGCTCAGTCCCTTTCAAGTGGCCTCTGTGAAAGTCACAGTAATTTCGGAGTCTGGTTCCTGTAGCTATGGTAGCACTTTATCAAACATTTTCATACATTTTTATGAAGATTTGTGTTAATGAATCTAAAGGGATTCAAATAACATAAACAAATTGATTTATTTTTTGATTTATCAGTATGAGAACAAAAGAAAATCTACTCTACTTTTTGAACAGTTGCTTTGTGAATGTCTTAGCATTTTAATTAAACAAGTGAATGTCACGTGACTTCGGTAACGTGAACATGGACAGGTTAGGGTTAATAAAAGCTGACTAAACCTTGGTGTGTTTCGCTGCTTCCATGGGATCTGCTGCTTTGCAGGACAGAATGGTGACACGCAGGCCGCTCCTTGAGTTGCCGGATACAGAAGCCTGAAAAGGGAGAATATCCCATCAGCTGCATAAGGCTTCATTCACACGACCGGATGACGTTCCGTATGGCATCCGTGTTTCCGTCTTTTTTGTGGATCCATTGTAACAATGCCTATCCTTGTCAGAAAAACGGACAAGAATAGGACATGTTCTATCTTTTTTGCGGAACGGAAATACGGACATACGGAAACGGGATACACACGGAGTACCTTCCGTTTTTTTTGTGGACCCATTGAAATGAATGGTTCCGCATACGGTCCGCAAAAAAAACGGAACGGACACGGAAACAAAATACGGTCGTGTGAATGAAGCCTTATAAATATATCATGTGCAGGACAGGTACCTGGAGATAACACTATGATGGGTTCCGGGGACTGACCGGGGACAAATACCGGGGATAATGCTACTGTAATCTATCATAGCCATTAGAGTCAGATGGGTGCCATGGAGGAACGGAGAATGTTCCAGTGGGCCACCTGTTACATGTCTACCCTCAGGCACATGACTGCAGGGGCGGATTGGCCATAGACCTTACAGGGAAATTTCCTGGTGGGCCGATGCTCAGGGGGCCGCCTGAGCTCTCCTCACGGCCGGCCAGTGTAAGTTTTTGGGGATGTATTTTGTGATGGACTGTGGTATTTGGCTCTGTTGGGGCGGTATAATGTGACACAATATGGTATTGTTGGCCCTGCCTTCCATCAATTTGGACCCGACTACAAAACGGCTCACTTTTAGTATCTTTTCCAGGGTCACTTTAAGTTTCCAGTCCGCCCCTGCATGACTGTATGTATTTTATAGTCCGCAAAAAACATTGGTGAACAGTAGTGATGATCGAGCACCCAGGTGCTCGTGTGCTCAGGTGCTGTGGCCGAGCACCCGAGCATAATTAAATTCAATGAGACTAAACCAGGCACCCCACGCTCGGAAGAGGGGAGGGTGTCAGGTTTACACGGATCCCCCCCCCAAAAAAAAAACAAAAACCATGACACAGACACTGAGGGGGGAGGGAGGGGTGTTAAACTTACCTTTCCCAGCAGCTCCCGACCTGTCCCATCAGGAAGACGGTGCGCACAGTGGTAAGTTTCACCACAGCGCCACCTGCTGGAGGGAGGAGGGAGCTGCTGGGAAAGGTAAGGTGACGGATCCGTCACGAACTCCATTGAAAGTCAATGGAGGACGGATCTGTTTACTATTGTGTTACACTGACCAGATCCGTCCCCATTGACTTGCATTGGGGGTCACGACGGATCCGTCTTGGTGCGGGTAGGGGACTCGAGCATGCTCGCTCATCCCTAGTGAACAGTAACCAGAAGTGAGCAACCCCTTTAACTGGAGGTGTGAACAAAGCCTAAAAGCTTGTTCACACGGCCGTTGCCCAGCTGTGGCCGTATTGCAGACCGCATACGGCGGGTCCGCAATACACAGGCACCAGCCATGTGCATGATGAATGGCGGACCCATTAACTTGTTCTATTTTTTTTGCGGAACGGAGGCATGGATCGGAAGCACTACGGAGTGTGCCTCCGCACCGCAAAAAAATAGAAGTTGTTCAACTTTTTTGTGGTGCGGACAGTTGAATGCGGATCACGGACTGCGAATTGTCCGCTATCTGCATGCGGAAGCCCCATGGTCGGTGCCCGTGCATTGCGGACCACAGCACGGGCACGGGTGGCCAACGGCCGTGTGAACAAGCCCTAAGGCTAAGTTCACACGTTGCAGATTTTCATTCTAATGAAATCTGCATAAAATCCACCCAAAAATCTGCACGTAAATTCACAATAGAATGTTACGTGGATTTTCATTTGGATTTCCATGCGGATCTGCAAGTAGACGGAGTTAGATGTAGATTTTAGCATCCTTTGACTTCGATGGAAAAAATCTGTGACAAATCTGCTGTAATGAATATGCATCAGATTTCAAAATGGAACCTGCCAGAAGGAATCTGCACAAAAAAAATCTGCAGCATATACGTTGTACAAAGTGTGAGCAAAAGTCCACTGACTTGTATTGTGCTGTAATTGCATACGGATTTACGATACGAAATCTGCAATGTGTGAACATCGCTGTATAGGAGGTTTGTTAGGGCTGTAATAATTACTGTGATGAGCGAAAACTGCATTGGGACTGTAAATGAGCCTAAGTTGCAATACCAGGCACAGCCCAGTGACAAGGGTGGAGCTGTTTCTGGTACAGGAAGGCTGACCACTTTTTTGTAATTTCACACAGAGAGGGGAAAACCTTGCATTTGTGGATGCACCAAGATGGCCGGCACTGGGGCTGACTTTCTGATAAAGTTATCAAAGTAGATTTGGCCAATATATTAATTGCGGTTAATGTCGGGTGACTGGAGGGAGACAGAAGCTTTTATGTGACAGGTCTCTTCAAGATTTCTCACCTTCAAATAGATTTTGCAGCGTTCCAGCAGAAAATTCCATTTCAAAGATGTCTTCTGGTCTTCTGTTAAATTGAAAAATCCATCTACCTAAATCAAACATGTGGAAATACGCCATGAGAAGTCATTACTAGTCCTCCGACGGGAAGCGGCGGCAATTACTCTTCCTGGCAAGGAATTAGAAGTGATGTATTATGCAGAGTCATTTTAAATGTAAAATAAGTTGAGCAAAAACTTACGGTGCATGATAATGTGTCCTCTGCCGCGCTGCCGGATAAGTTACCAGACAGGGTCCCGGTGTGATCGCTAATGTCCACTTGAAAATCCAGAGTTGTGAACACAGATTTAAGGTCTGCGGAGGTTTCGCTGCAGAAGGTATAGGTGCAGCCTCTTGATAGATCTGTGACTGGGTAATGGCATTGTGAGCTGCATGAAAAATGATGGTATTAAATACTAAGCAGAGGGATTTGTCGGGGAGATAAAAAAGTTCCCGTCAGTGCTTCTCAGACCCTCCGTCACCGTGGTACGGAAGTAAATCAACCAATCTATGATACAATGCTGAGCCCCAGACAATATTTTCCTATATGTGACAGCAGGGCGCCGCTGGCTGAGCGTATGAATATGGGTCAGTTAACAAAAATATTAAAGGAGACCAAAAGTGTACAAACCACAGAGGCCCAGTCATGGTTGTTCCCAACCGGTGCCAAGCCCCCGACAACTGAGAAGCTACATTGCTGGCAAACAAGGAGGTGGGAAATTGACTGATGAATAAGTCTTCTTTCACACGAGCAATACGGATTCTCTCAGGGTCGGTTCAGGAAAAAACGGATAATTTTGCATGCAAGTTCTGTCTGTAATTGCGTTCCAATGAAGGGTGAGATCTGTGGCGAAACCACATGAAATACCCACCAAAAACCGCTGTTAGAAATTACAGATTTTGGTGCAGATATTCTTCAAAAACGCCCATAAATTTCTGTGCTGATCTTATGTGCGTTCACCCGCCTTAGGCCACCTGCACACGTTGCAGAATAAGAGCAGTTTTTCTGCACAGATTTTCATGCAGAAAAAAAACGCAGTGTAGGGGCTCATGCACACGAAAGTGTGAGTTCAGTGCCCGTGCTGTGGACCGTAATTTGCGGTCCACAATGCACAGGCACTGACTGTGGGGCCACTGCATTCGGATCGCAGACCCATTCACTTGAATGGGGTCCTCGATCCAAATCCGACGGTCCGCACCGCAAAAAAGTAGTGCATGTGCTACTTTTTCGTGGTGCAGAGGCACTGCCAGAAACCCTGGAAGCACAACGTAGTGCTTCCGTGGTGTTCCGATCCGTGCCTCCGCTCCACATCTTGAAGTGGGTTGAAGTGAATGGGTCCGCGATCCTGGCTGCACACGGCCGGTGCCCGTGTATTGCGGACCCGGCATATGCGGGCCGCAATATGGGCACGGGCCGGCACCGGCCGTGTGCATGAGCCCTAATACAGTACCTGCAAAGTGTACCAGATTAAACAAATCTCATGTAGACTTTGCAGAATTTTTCTCCCGAGAAGTTGAATTGCCAAGCAGATTTCCAAATCCACAGCATGTCAATTAGGATTGCGCGTTTTAGCTGCGGATTTCACCCTTTTCAAATAAACAGTAAGATCTGCGGCAAAACTGCTTCAAATCCACACCAAAAACCACAACTACAAATTGTGGGTGCAGAAGTGCACAGAAATTCATACAGATCTTCTGCATGTTAACCATGACCTGTGTGCAGGTACCTTAAGGCCCCTTTCACACGAGCGGGAGACTCGCATGTCTCCCGCAACGCATCTACAGGGCTGGACTCGGCACTGACTGGGATTGCATATAATGCTCTGCGATCCCTGCCCGTGCCGAGTCCAGCCCTGTAGATGCGTTGTGGGAGACATGCAAGTCTCCCGCTCGTGTGAAAGGGGCATAAGGCTCCTTTCACACGAGTGAGTTTTCCACGCGGGTGCGATGTGTGACGTGAATGCATAGCCTCCGCACTGAATCCTGAACCCATTCATTTCAATAGGTCTGTGTACATGAGTGTTTTTTTCACGCATCAGTTCTGCGTTGCGTGAAATTCGCAGCATGTTCTATATTCTGCGTTTTTCACGCAGCCCTGGCCCCAAGAAAGTGCGGATGCAATGTGTTTTTCGCTGATGGTTGCTAAGAGATGCTGTTTATAAACCTTCAGTTTTTTATCACACGCGTGAAAAACGCATCAAAACGCATTGCATCCGCGCAGAAAAAACTGAACGCAATCGCAGACAAAACTGACTGAACTTGCTTGCAAAATGGTGCAAGTTTCACTGAACGCACCCGGAGCCAATCCGTCACGCTCGTGTAAAAGGGGCCTAAAGGGGTATGGGAGGAAGCTGCAGCACTCACGTGAACACTGTGGCCCCTTCAAACAGCTGATCGGTGGGGGTGCCGAGAGTTGGACCCCGACTGATCAGATATTGATGGCCCATTGTGAGCATAGGCTGCCATATATTAAGAACATGTAATAGCCCTTTAAAATGTGATAATTATTCTTTAATATCTTATATACTTTGATATCATAGCATGACGTTACAGGCCAAACCCTTGAGATTCTGATGACCACATGTCCTCTTCTACCAGGTACCGTTATGATCTTGGAGACCTTTAGTGGGTCTGTTACTGAATGCAGCCATGTTTACCTCCCACCTGGTTCGGACAGCAGCGGTTCTGTGTGTGTTAATGGATTAATCGATGGTGTATTTGGTGATTTGGATCCACACAAATCTACTACACTGCACTGGTCAGAAATCAGAAGAGGGCATGTTATCACGAGAGACTCCCCGTAAAGCAGCCTCAGGCTTTGGGCCTGTAACTTCTGCCAATCATACCAGCACAGAAGTAAGGAGTTAATGAATTGTTTCACATTCTGATTTGCAGAATTTTGGAAAGTCTCTTCTAGTTGAGCGGCAGGCTGACTAATATATTGCACGTGTATAAAGACACACTCACGTAATGTGTAGGTATATAAAGTAGTACTCACCACCTGTTTCTAACTAGTTTGTCGATGGTGGAATCAATATTCAGCTTGGAAATGTAGCCAAAAACAATTCCATAGACGGGATTACTTTTATCAGTGGCCTGAAGAGCTCTGTCTTTTATCTGCTGCACCGTATACACGTCCTTCACAGTCTCCACTAAAGAAAAAAAAAACTTTGAAGTCGTAATCTCTGAGAGATCTCAGCGCTCAGCACACGAGAAGATCATGTTATATTTACACAGATGTATGTATGAGAAGGTGGTATCAGTCAATGGTCTGTAATGTACGGACATGCCAGGCCGCCCAGAGGGAGGCGTTCATTGTGGTCGGAAATGAGAGATGCGGGATAAGAGGGATAAGATCAGAAGTCCATTTAGGATTTGGGGGTGCTAAACCGCACTTCAGCAGTCTTTCTAGAAAGGTCACAACGGCGATTGTGACGGTTTTCCATAGAATAGTCCAGGGCTGCCCTCCAGCTTTTGCAAAACTACAACTCCCAGCATGCCTGGGCAGCCTACACCTATTAGAACATGCTGGGAGTTGTAGCTTTGTAACAGCTGGAGGGTCTCAGGTTGAGCATTCCTGGGATAGGCCATCAGTATCAGACCCCCACCGATCAGCAAGTGCCATGTCCCCTTCATTGTATACCATACTTTTGAGTGCCAGTGCCTCATACTGCAGCTCAACTGAATGGGACTGAGTTGCAGAAACTGCATTACCAGGCGCCACAGATACAAAATGCAGAGATATGTCTGGTAAGGAATGAGGTGAACACTGAGGATCTCAGTTCCTTTAATCAGCTGATCGGTGGCGGTTCTGAAAGACAGACCTGATATTGATGGTCTATCCTTAGGATCCTTTAGTCATGGACAGGCTCGGACTAACTCAGAGGGGAACAGGTGATTCCCTCAGTGGGCCCCTGAGCTAGGGTGGGCCCCAGTTCTTCATCCCTTGTGCAATGGCACAGTAGACTGACTGCACTACATATGAATAGACAGTTTACAAAATCTTAACCAGTCTATGCATCCATATAAAAAACTGGGTAGATTTAAGACACTATACAGCTTGTACATGTACTGTAGATCTGTGGTCCCCGCTGCTGTTTGGCTCGCCATGGCCCTGAGTTATGACTGCTGGAGATGCAACAGTTTACAGCTTAGTCTATTGCTAGAAATACTGCAGTTTATTGTTGTGACACTAGATGTCACTGTTACTAATCCTTACCTGTAGTCTCTCTCTGTGCATTTCTATGGTGTGTTGTATTTTCCTGTACATTGAAGTGAACTCACTGATTTCCTTTCCTGTCTGCACGCCATCCACCATGTAAGGTGACCTTCAGTTATTGCATGCATGTTCCAATAAACCCAGTTCCTGTTACTCCACAATGTCTGATCTGACTCTGCTGCACCAGCAACCATACTCTGCAACAATCACCATATGTACTGGCAATTGACATTATTGCAGACCTATCTTTCATTTACCACCAAACAGTGTTAATTTGGATGGTATAATACTAGAGTTAAATTTCACACTGAAATATTTATCAGCAAATATTTGCAATTTCATGTTTATTTCTCCACAATCAAAATCTCTCTCTTCTATTCTTTAATTGGCTGTTGCTCCCGACCATTCCTGAAAGCTGAATGTGTCTCACAACATACAAAAGGTTAGGAAGCTCCGCTGTAGATGTATCAGGTGACGGAGAAGATTGGCATGCCAATCAGTATCCTGCCTTCTCGAAGTCGCTGCTGGGATTCCATAATCAATCATTTTCAGCATCTTGCTGCTGCCATTGTGTGAGTAGGTAGAATTTGCATGTAGCTATACACTGCGCCCCCAAATGAATTTTTGCTGGTGGGTCCTAAGCACCCAAGTCCATCACTGGTCCTAGAAAATTTCTTTAACCCTTTATAAAACAGTTAATAAATGCCCATAAAGGGGTTGTTCAGGAATTCAATATAGATGATCTATCCTTAAGACAGGTCAATATCAGATCAGGATGGATCCAACACCCAGGGCACCCACTGATAAGGGCGGGTTCACATTGGCGTTATTGAATTCCATTATAGGTTCTGTTATAACGGAATTCTAGGACGGAATGCAAAACGGAAGACTTTAAGAGGCATTCCGTTTTGATCTGTCATAATAATAGTCCTGTCAAAAGGACTATTTTTCCCTTTCTGTATTACGGAAACAAATGGAACCGTTATGTGCCCCCATAGACATGTATTAAGACAGAGCAAAACGGAATGCCTCTTAAAGAGAACAGAGTCAGCTTCGAAACCCCCCCTGAACTAGAGTAAGTGTTGTATAGTGTAAGTGATGCTGAATCTGAATATGTAAGTTTTATCTTCATACTCACTTCCATTCTGACGCTGTGCTCCCACAAACCAGCAGTAAAATACATTGAGAGGACTCTTCTTTGAGTCCTCTCCATTATGTGAGTGAGCACCGGAGTCCAGTGAGTGCATTTTACTGCTGGTTTGTGAGAGCCCAGTGTCGGGATGCATATAAATCTGAGTATAGGATGGTGGGCACACTCTGATTTGGGAAAGTTGTTTGTTTAAGATAATAAGGCTTAACAATATAGTTTTGCTCACTCTTATTTATAAAATTAAAAATTATTTATTAAATAAAAATATTTATAATAGAAGTATAGGTTCACTGTAGAATGACCATACAAACTTATATCTTTATATAAAAATAAAGATAATAAAATAATAATAAGGGTAAAACAACAATATATATGAAGCCCAAATGTCTTTGGATATCCTGTATGGGGATGAGATATAGTCTATTTCAAGGTAAATAGTGGCTGATGTTGATTCAGCAATACAATAATAAATGATTGGTGATCTCTGTTAATATTTCACAAAAAATATATCACAAAAAATATATCACAAAAAATAGTTGGTGGCCTTTGATGGTGCTTTGCCAACTGTGATTTAAATGTCTACATAGCCTTGGAATAGCACTCCAGTTGTAATATTGCATTAGTAGTAACCAGGATCGGTTAGTTAATGTCTGCATGGATTTTATTCCTCTTTCTATAAAACAGTGCTATTCTTTTCTACTTACATTTTATGGAGTCTCCAAAAAGATCCTCATTTTCTTCCACAAAATGCCCGTTCTTAATGCAATCTCTTGCGTATGTTAATAAGGCATACGCCTCCGGCATGTCTGGGGAGAATAAAATGTGAAGGTTTTATGTGCCCATCTTAAATGCTGAGAAACCTTCAAATCCTTATATGAACCTTCGCTGTGGAATAATATCAACGTGCGCAACCCTCGGCTTTCCTTTGACTTTAACTGGCATTCAATTGATACACGAAGACGGATATGAATTTGGATTTGACATTTATTGTTGGAGGTCAGTTTGGATTGTCGCATCCTTGGCTGTAACAATTGATTAAGTGGATTATTACTGCAGGCGGTGTATCACTGTAATGGCTGAGATGATAACCTCTGTGTCATTCATATATCAAGACCTCATCCAAATGACTTTTTTTTTAACCCAACATAAGTATCTATATATTAAAGCAATGTTTCCCAACCCGCGGCTCTCCAGCTGTTGCAAAACTACAACTCCCATTATGGTCTGACACTATCGGGGCATGATGGAAGTTGTAGTTTTCCAACAGCTGGAGATCCACCGGTTTGGAGATCACTGCATTAAAGAATTATTCCAGTCTTGAAAAGTGATAGCGTATCTCTAGCATTGGTGAGAGGTGGGGGTCTGACCTCGGGGACGACCATTGATCCTTAGAATAAGGGCTCATTCACACGACCATATGAATGGGTCTGCATCCGTTCTGCACAGGTGCGGACCCGTTCATCTCAATGGGGCCGCAAAAGATGCAGCCAGCACACACGGAATTGTGGACAAGAATAGGTATTTCTATCATAGTGCCGGCCACGTGTGGTCCGCAAATTGCAGAATGTACACAGGCCGGTATCCGTGTTTTACGGTTCTGCGATTTGCAGACCGCAAAACACTACGGCCGCCTGAATGAGCCTTAAAGGGGCTGAAGTGCTGATTTTGATTTGTATGATAAAGGCACTCCTTTATGAAGGTATTCTCACCTAAAAGCAAACCTACCTCAGTAAAATGACATTTAAAGGGTTTGCCCCTAAATAAAGTATATGATCAACTGCTGGGACCCTCACCAACCATGAGAATGGGGGCTCCCAGGACCCCAGAAGAAAGGAGGGGCAGTTCCAGTACAGCTCAAGGCTGTTTCCAACAGTCCCATAAAGAGAATGTTAAAGTCTTGTTGTTAGTTTATTCATGCAATTCCAGGAAGAATAACGGAGGAATGGCACAACTTAAAATTGATACTTAAGGACAGTTCTTTTTGTTTGTTTTTTTTATGGGGGGTCACATTTATCAATCAAAACAGACTTGTCACGAGAGCGGACGGGTCCCTTTAACCCATATATGCATTCTTACCTGGATTTGTTGTAAAAATAGTCTTTGACACAACTGTTGCGACCATTGAGTTTCGGAAGGAATCGTAATTTATGCGGATCTCTGATGCAAATAAAACTAAATTAAACAAAATTGACAGTGATTATTATGTCACCAGCTTAATGTATCATAGAAATCTGAGACCAGCTAATTGCAGGGTTCTGGTGACCGGGTATCGATCAGAAGCAATCAAGGGCAGCCATTGGGATGGGCGGAGACCACCAACCTGTGTCAGGTTTGGTGATTTCAAAGGGTTTTCCATTTTTATGTAAATAATGCTCAATTATCGCAGAACTTTACATTTATATTTTGTTTCAGCTCCTGACCAGTTGAAAGCTCTCTGTTTGCAGAAAGGAAAGATGAAGTTGTTTCTGCATCATGTGATATTTTACAAATTCTCTTGTATGGAACAGTAGCAGTAATGTCTGCAGCATATCTGTCACATGTGAACATACCCTAAGACTCTGATGCAGCAGCTATGAAATGTACATATACAGGCTCGGACTGGCCCACAGAGGAACAGGTGAATCCCCCGGTGGGCCCCTGAGCTAGGTAGGCCTCTAGTCCCCCACCTCCTGCACAAGTGACACATGGCACAGTAGACTGACCTATAAATAGGCTGCCTAAGATGCTATGCAGTACATTGCCTATGTCCATATAAAAGACTGGATAGTGTGGGCAGGTAGCATATGCATGTGGGCCCCCAGAGTGAGATTTACAGTGGGCCCCCAGAGTGTCACGAGTGGTCTTGCGTCTGGAATCAGACGTTCTGCGCGGCTTTCTAAGTGACAGGTTTGACAGGCTATTCCCTGTGGTTTGGGTGCTGTTCTCCACACCCCTTTCCCTCAGCTGTTGCCGCTGGGCAATTAGCTGTCTCCTACTTACCTCTTCCTCTCCCAGTATCCCTTGCGGTTTATATCTGCTACATACCTGTTGAGAGTGGTGTGGATCTCGGCTGAGATCCTGTTGCTGAGTTCTACTTAAAGTTAAGTGTTTTCCCTTCCTTTGGTTATTCCTGTTTGAGTCTCCTGTTCCTCCTTACGCTTGGAGGAACGGGTTACTCTCTTGTGTCATTAGACTGCAGGGTGTTCTAGGGTTTATTCAGATTAGGTTCCTGTGTATGAGCTTTCCTACCACCCGGGTTAGTTCATACTGGTATCCAGCTAGGGCCTAGTCTTAGGGTCCCCTGCAGGAGGTGACCAGTTCCCTGGTTTTGTCTGTTCCCATCCCTCATACGCTCGGTGTGGCTTTTCCCCCCACACCCGAGCGTGACACAGAGGGAATTTTACTGGTGGGCCCTAGACACCCCAGTCCAACCCTGTACATATATATACCCACCTGTTTCTCTTGGTATCCAGGTCTGTGCCAGCTGGATGGACTCGTTATCCCAACTGTAGGAAATGAAATGAAAATAATATAAGAATTACGGCTGCAGTGATTCACCTTTATGGACACAATGACCCTCATTTATGAACACGGCAACCAAATACATAACTTTTATTTTGCTAATGTATACCAGATAGGTGTAAGCCAAGTTCACGTTTTCGTGAATATTTTGTTTGCTCCAGGTGTGTTTTGTGCCATTTTTACCACTTTATGGTCAAGGTAAGCATGTAATAACGCTCAGTAAACAAATATCAGTTCTCCATTATCTTAGTATGTTACAGAGAATTGTTTCTTTAAAGCGTAACTGTCATATTATTTGTTTTTATTTGCTAGTTTAATAGAGCTAGGCATGTATACCTCAGATAGTCTGTCCAAGATTGTCAAAAGATCTGTAAGTACCATATAATAACAGCTTTCATTAATGTCTCCTGTCCCTTTTCACTTTCCCTTAAAAGCCTGTTGCTAGGGCTTGTCTGTCTCCCCTTTAGTATAAACAGAAGACAGAGGGGCGGTCCTTCACACTGCATGCCTGCATTAGGCTTTAGAGTGTGGAGGCGTGTGTCTCAGTAATCCATTCTGATTGGCTGGCAGGAAGCTGCTGGCTACAGCAAGTGTGTATGTGAAGTGAGGGAAGGCAGTCTTGGCCTCAGAGAACTGGCAGAGGAGCCACCTTGAGAACATCCTCATAGTGTAGAGGTTAAAACAGCCGTAACTAAGGGAAAAACTCAAGGAAAACAGTGGTGTGTGAAGAAACTAAAGATCGCTTTATGCATAAATCTCCTCCACCAATAGTAACATATGCTAAAATAGATTTTTTTGATGAAAACTTGAAAGTTACACTTTAGACAATCACAGCTAACCTACCACATGTATGTAACATGTAGGGACAGAAGAATGGCAATATGACCACAGGATCCATCTACAAAGGGTTTGCATGTAATCTGTAACAATGAGACCTCTTTCACACGTGCGAGTTTTCCAGGGTGCAATGCGTGAAGCAAACACGTAGCATCCAGACTGAATCCTGACCCATTCATTTTTCACACATCATTTCAGCATTCAGGAAAAATCGCAGCATGTTCTATACTCTGCGTTTTTCACGCGGCTCTGGTTCGATTGAAGTGAATGGGGCTTGCGTGACAAAAGGATTGCATCTTATCATAAAGCTCAGAATCCATTATTAATTTTGAGCCAAAGGAACCTTTTTTATCATGGTATGAGTTCCCCTTTAGCTACAGCCACCTGTACAGCTGCAAAGGCTACCCCTGTAGGCAATGCATCGGCCTGCAGGGGAGGCGCAAGGACGGAGAAGATGGGGGTTGTAGTACTTATGGTGGTGATCCTACTCCAGAGCTTCCTGGGCTGGAGGTAGGGAGCAACCTAACTTCCCATCGGAGCACATACTGGTGATCGTCTCCTGTCTGGTGGTGGTTTCGAATGCCTTTGGTGTTGGTGCGTTGGGGGGTGCAAGGCAGGGGTCTCTAGTAGTGCAGTACAGTGTAACAAAATATCAGTACAATGATGGAGCTGGCTCTGGGTGAAATACATAGGGCATAAAGTTAAATAAATTTAACACTTTAAGCAGTGAACCACCGGGTCACTGGATATGCACGTAATGCAAACTGCAGCCTTACCGCAACCGCACTCGGTTGCACTCAGTACGTGTCCCACTGCACAGCACATATATATGCAGCCCAAACCTCAGCCATTTTTCCCCCATTCTGTAGGTTCCTGCTGCTTTAAACACATTTATTCCTGCGACTGTGTGAAAGTCGTCATGTACTTATTATTTGCAGTGTTTTATTGTAGTCAGGGATCAATAAAATCTTGAAAACACAATTAATAGTAATGTTTGCACCGTTCATTTACATGCAAATAAACCCTGTCCTCGGGCACCATTTTTTGTTTTATAGCCGCACAATATGGAGATTTGGACGCCATAAAAGTTGATTTTTATTAGTCTTATTCCTTCTGATTTGACGGAGCTCTCTGACAAAAGTACTAGTGCTGTAACTAACAGAGACTGTTCCCGCGTTGTTCTCATGGGCTGAAACTTTTCTAGCGCCATCTTCCATCTTAACAGTCATGGCTATTGATTTGTATTACATTTTGGTAAGGAATTAAATTATTATATCATTACATTCTTTCAGTCTGATGGATTTTTTGCTGCTATTTTGCCTTAAAAAAATACAATGATTTTTATGCATTTATTGCAAGCATTTTTTGACCTTTTTTGCCATGCAGTTTTTTCCTGCATGAGTAAAATTGGCAGTAATACTGCCAAAAAATAGTGGATTCCATAAATGGCTAAATAATAGCGCCATACGATGCTCACATAATACTGCTATATTGTACACACACTGACATATTTCTATATGGTGCTGAAAAATAAAAAGTCATAAATACCCAAATAACACCAGAGCTAGCAGCATGATATAAGTTTTAGGACATAGTGGAAGTAGGGTAGTGAAGGCCATCAAGTAGTGGGAGGCCTCAAATTAATCTGATAACAGGGGTGGACTGGGAACTTAAAGTGGCCCCGTTTTGTAATGGGATCCAAAATGATAGAAGGCAGGGCCAGCAATACCATATTGTGGCACATTATACCGCCCCAACAGAGCCAAATACCACAGTCCATCACAGAATATATCCCCCAAAACTTCCACTGGCCGGCCGTGAGGAGGACCCAGGTGGCCCCCTGGGCATCGGCCCACCGGGAAATTTCCCTGTAAGGTCTATGGACAATCTGCCTCTGTCCGATAATAATCCATTTCATATTCTATGAATATCTTGGAAAAGAAATCTGTTTTATAGCTTGCCATTAATGAGAAGCAGGCATCAGGGGTCAGGGTCTACAGACTGAGGACAGATGTGAATGTCCAAGGTACAATGCAGGGAACCAGCCGTACCTATGATGTGTAGTGAACTGTACTCACCAGATCATTGCAAATGAGTCAACGGTGTCATCAAACAGCTTCACCTCGCATCTCTGGCCTTTTCTTTTGTCAGAGGTAGTGAACGTCTTCATTTCTCCCACCTGTTTAAACCAAGTTGACTTAATTCTATTTCTAAATGAAAATGTCACTTATCCACACCATGCACTGAACATGCTACCATTACCATATGATTGATGGATTCTACCTGTATATAGCCCCGATGTTAGTATGTGATGGCTGAGTACGCTGGAGAATGTTCCACTTTGGGCAGTCATGGCGACCCTTTTAGAGACCGAGTGCCCAAACTGTAACCCAAAACCCACTTATGTATCGCAAAGTGCCAACACGGAAATTTAACCTAAATACTGAAAAATACCGGACAAGTTAAGCTGTGGGGGCGTGGCTTAACATAGGCCCCAGTAAAATGAATGTTCCTGTAGGCGCCCCCGGTATTAATAATGTCCCAGTAGTGGCCCCCAGTATTAATAATGTCCCAGTAGTGACCCCCAGTATTAATAATGTCCCATTACTGGCCCCCAGTATTAATAAGCCCCCATTAGTGGTCTACAGTATTACTAAGGCCCCCATTACTGGCCCCCAGTATTAATAATGTCCCAGTAGTGACCCCCCAGTATTAATAATGTCCCATTACTGGCCCCCAGTATTAATAAGCCCCCATTACTGGCCCCCAGTATTAATAATGTCCCATTACTGGCCCCCAGTATTAGTAATGTCCCATTACTGGCCCCCAGTATTAATAAGCCCCCATTAGTGGTCTACAGTATTACTAAGGCCCCCATTACTGGCCCCCAGTATTAATAATGTCCCATTACTGGCCCCCAGTATTAATAAGCCCCCATTAGTGGTCTACAGTATTACTAAGGCCCCCATTACTGGCCCCCAGTATTAATAATGTCCCATTACTGGCCCCCAGTATTAATAAGCCCCCATTAGTAGTCTACAGTATTACTAAGGCCCCCATTACTGGCCCCCAGTATTAATAATGTCCCATTACTGGCCCCCAGTATTAATAAGTCCCCATTACTGGCCCCCAGTATTAATAATGTCCCATTACTGGCCCCCAGTATTAATAAGCCCCCATTAGTGGTCTACAGTATTACTAAGGACCCCATTACTGGCCCCCAGTATTAATAATGTCCCAGTAGTGACCCCCCAGTATTAATAATGTCCCATTACTGGCCCCCAGTATTAATAAGCCCCCATTAGTGGTCTACAGTATTACTAAGGCCCCCATTACTGGCCCCCAGTATTAATAATGTCCCAGTAGTGGCCCCCAGTATTAATAAGGCTCCCATTAGTGGCTCCCAGTATTAATAGGGCCCCAATTAGTGGCCCCCAGTATGAATAATGCCCCCAATAGTGCTCACCTAGTATTATTTTTCCTCCATTAATGGCTCCCAGTATTAATAATGCCCCCCCTCATCTCACCTCATCTATTTGATCGTGTCACGGTAAACACTCGCTGCTCATTGCATGGGCAGGACGGGGCCTGCTCTCCAAAGTGATGACGTTTTGTAGGTCCTTCTGCTTTTAATCATCACGCTGGAGTGCAGGTCCTGTCCTGCGCATCCAGTGAGCAGTGAGTGTTCACTGTGGTGCAATCAAATGGATGAGGTGAGTTTTAACACAAGCAGAAGAGAGGGCAAAGGCTGTACTAATGGGTGCTCCACAGTGGAAGCGCTCATTAGTAATAGTGCACAGGTTGCAACCCTACGCACAGTCCACACAGAGCCGCGTGTCCACAAAGAGGGCCTTGAGTGCTCCCTCTGGCACGCATGCCATAGGTTCGCCACCACTGACCAAGGATAGGTTCACACTGTAAAATATACTGTGCGTCCGAAAAATCCTTGTATTTGAAGCGGAATCCACAGCAGAGCTCCAAGGCTTACCCTCAGATTTCTGCCTCGGATTTGTAGTCTGTCCTGCCGCATATTAGATCCTAATTTGCATGCAGACACCTGCGACAGATTCCATGTGGAAACCATCCCAAGAATATTGCTTGGATTTCCCATTGAAAGCAATGGGTGGCAGATTATGACCGGAAGAAATGCCATGTGACGGTAGCCTTAGCTTCCATTTACATGAGCAAGCACCAACTCATCCATGCACACGCCAGAAAAACTGGACACATTTTTACAATTCTTTGGCATCTGCATGCGGACTGTTTTTCTTGATCTCTCATTTACTATATGTGTTTTGCAGGAAAATCAGATCTAAGATGACGCACGTTGCGATTTTCTTTGCTTGGACCAATGGTCTAATAGTCTCACTGACTATAATGGGTGAATGGTCAGTCCGGGTGCTGTCTGTTGTGCACTCAAGCAGCAACCAGACCTGAACATCACCCATCTGAATGAGCCCTCAGGAAGTCCTTAAGATGTTCACATGTTGAAAAGGTGTGTGTATCGCTTCATGTGTGAATGTGATTTTCCAAAATTGATATTTTGCAGCTTTCACCAATTTCAATTTATGGAGGAAATCCTCATCTGTATTTGCATTGTAAGCCACATTGCTCTTCTGGACCTGGTCCTGGAAGAACATGTCCTCTCCAGCGCTGGAGAGAGAGAATAGATGCCAGCTGCTCTTCAATGCAGATAACTTGATATTTAGTTAAATGTTAGAATCCAGCAAAGGACATCTTTACTAAGTCAAGAACCTCACAGTGAATTCTGGTTCCATGACCTCAATATTTCCTAAGTTTAAGAGGAAAAAGTTGCTGCCGACTGTGACCATCGCAATCACTCCGGCCATGTCACCTTTTGCTCACAGGAAATGACTGAGGTTTTGTAACATCCATGTTAAGGTCCGGCCGTCACGCCATGTGACCAACAGATGTAATCAGCAGCTACCCTCATGCCTTCTACACGTTGCTTTACGTTACCGTACCCATCTTACTGCTGCAAGGATGTTAATGATTTTTCCACTCAAGCTTTGTCCGTTTGCTACAATGTCTCCCAGTGAATAGTAATCATTTGGATCTTTGGGAGGAATAGACAATAACGACAGCAGGGAGTTATCGGTGTCATGTTTGGAGCATATCTTCACCAAGGAGTGGACTTCACTGATAATCAATTTGTAGTAACTAAAAAGAAAGGAAAAAGCTCAAGCTGTAATTAAAGAAGAACTCCCACAAAAATTTTTATTCCATGTCCTGCTAGAAATGTACATACACAGTGTCTGTATTTTTGACTTATATAATCCTGAAGTTTCTTATCTGTGTCATGTGACTAGGAATTAGACTCACCAACTCACACAGAGACTTGTGTGGACAGGAAGTCTAATTCTCTATGCATTCCTATGGGAGCCTCACTTTCAGTCTCATAAGAATGAATAGAGAAGTGACTGGCTTCCTGTCCTGGGTCAGTTGGAGGTCAGGGAGTTGGTCACATGACACAGCTACAATTAGAAGAGAGGTTATTACTCACAATGACATTCTCTGATAAGAAAATGACAATCACTACAGATTATATCATACACCTTTCTAACAGGTCAGAGAATAAAATTTTTTGCGGGAGTTCTTCTTTAATTAAGAGATTTTTATGCCTCTAAAATGGAAAATATTCAACAACATAATTTACTTTGAAAGTCTTCATTAAAAATCTCCTACCATTTTATGTATATATGGGGTCATTTATTAAGTTTAAATCACCCGGTCTTAATAGCCCTGCACAGACGCTTGATGCGCCTAAGTTATGTAGAGGCGCCGACCCTTGCTGGTGTAGATTTACATAATTTTCTACGCCAAAAACAGGAGTAGAAAAGTGTCTAAGCAGACCTGTGTGTCTCCATGGTTACAGACAACAAACAAACTTTGTGTAGTCTAATTTTGTAGTCGTATTGTTTTGCAACTGTCCCCTACTTCCTACTAAGTTGGCCATTCACGTGAGAGGTATATAGGCTAAAGCAGACAATTTAAAAGAGACTGGCCAACCATCTAATGTATAGCATCCTCCTGACTCTCCCCTGGTGGAAATAAGGATCAAGGAGTTGGATTTCAACATGCCTGATCCTTTTGTTCTCAGAGAGATGAGCTACTGCAGAGTTGTCGGACAACAGCTTTCTCCCCATTCAGAACACTTGCATGCTGTTCCAAGCTGAGCGTGCATGTGTATGGGAGGGGTCTGGAAAGAGAGCTGTCGGACAAACTAACCTAATGTCTTGCCATTATCAGGAATGTATGATAGAAGTGAGTATGACTGCAGGATCGTACTACACGGTTCGTTTTTTTTTTTCCAGTCTCTTACCATGGAGACCGCCGCAGTGATGGCTAACCTCCGGCACTCCAGCTGTGGTGAAACTACGACTCCCAGCATGCTCTATTCATTTGTATGGAGTTCTGAGAACAGCCAAGCATCTTGGGAGTTGTATTTTTACCACAGCTAGAGTGCCGGAGGGTAGCCATCACAGCCTAAGGGCCCATACACATGATCGTGTGAACGGGTCCGCGCCTGTTCCGCAAAATTGCGGAATAGGCGCAGGCCCGCTCACTTCAATGGCCGGCACGGGATCTTGCCGAGCCGCGGCTCCTCAAGAAAATATAGAACATGTCCTATTCTTGTCCGCATTTTTAACGGGGTGCACGGCTGTGTGTTCTGCAATTTGCGGAACACACACCGGTCGGCATTCGTAGTATTGTGGATCCGCATTTTTGCGGATCCTCAATACCACAGCCGTCTGAACGGCCCCTAAGGGTCTAGGCCAGGGCTGGCCAACCTGCGGCTCTCCAGCTGTTGCAAAACTACAACTCCCAGCATGCCCAGTCTGCCTACAGCTATCATCCTACAGTAGGGCATGGTGGGAGTTGTACTTTTACAACAGCTGGAGAGCCTCAGGTTGGCCAGCCCTGGTCTAGGCCATAATATGATCACATAATACTAGCGTTATACACTTACCTGCATTCTTCTTCAACAAATCTCTTTGCACGAAATGGTCACACCTGTCGTCCTCGCTTTGAACATTTATTTGATGCGTTTTAAACATTGCGTCTTATTTCCACTTTTTATTGCTTTCGATTTATCAAAAGGGTAATCCATTTCACATCTGTTCAAGTATATATATAGTGCACATCTGATAGAATTTGCACTATTTTTGCCCGCGCTACTACTACTACTTTTGGCAGGTCTGACAAACATATGCCCCAGACATATGCGACTATACAGCTGAATACATCTGCCGTTGCTTCCGATGATAAGGAAACAGTATACCGCATATTATGCTTTTTTTCATTGCATACAGTTGTTAGAAAAGCATACCAGCTAAATGAAATTAAAGTGGAATTTCTGCTTGTAAGCGGCATGCATCAGTCAGAGCTGCGAAGCCGTAGCAGATACGATCTCTCCCTCCCTGGTGTACGTATTGATGAGAGACGCCTGTCGTATGTTTTCAATCTCCACCGTTTTATAAAAGGACGTTAAACCTTTACGGCCCCCGTGGGAGCAGGAAGTTTACACATTACCTTGGTGTTGAAGGATTAAATTTTTCTTCCTTCTCTACGTCTTTTGTTTGCACGAGGGGGTTTTCAATTATAACTAAAAGAAAAATAGGAATATTGTTTAGAAACGCTTGTATTCCCGGGAATGATAAATACAGATAATTAAACCTTGCGGCGTACAAGTAAAACAGATGTCCTCATTACCATCTAAACATAGTAAAATGGCGCTGCGCTGTACTGATCCGGGGTTGCCGTGCACGCTTTGAACAGTTGTGACATAGCTGGATGATACATGTACTTGCAAACTCGTTTTCTTGATGTATTCTACCCCGGGGTAGATGGCAAAAAAAAAAAAAGTGAAAAATTAGTCATACTTAAAAAAATAAACACTCTGTGAATCTTTACCGCCATGAATCACGCGTGCGTTGCGTTCTGCTTTTTTCCCTATATATTTATATTCCGCCGGCGTCATTCGTTTTTTTGGAGAAAGCAGTTTGCTTTGATAAAGTGGACACTTTATTTTCTTTACTTCATGTCTACAGTGATGTTTTTGGAAAATACGGCACACGAATCAAACTGGGGCGCGGCGCTAAATCTTTTCTCGTCTCGCAGTATATAAATGCACCTACAAATAAAATTTGAATCAGTTGCACCTAAATCGGGCCATTGATTAATAGATTTTCACCCTGATCCAATGAGAGTGGGAAAATGTATTTCATTTAAATAGACGCTTCGTGCCGTAGAGGCCGGCCATGCTGCTGCTAGCGGGGGGGGGGCTTAAAGAGAGGAGACACTTCTGATTGGTCCCATTAGGTGGTGATAATCTGTGGGGGGCTATTTGGCCCCGTGGTCATGGAAATTGCACGACTACTCGCTTGGACATCTGAATGGAATTTGCATTGTGCAGAGATAATTGCTGGATGTACTACAACTCTTATTTGGTGCACAGTGAAAAGAGACTTTTGTTAAGTTCATTTTGGCCTGCTTACTGACTCTCCTGACACCACACGCTGGCCATTGCATTCACATTACAAGCCCTGCATTGCACCCACATGGACATTTAAAGAAGAACTCCCGCAAACATTTTTATTCTCTGACCTGTTAGAAAGGTGCATGATATAATCTTTAGTGAATGTCATCTTCTTATCAGAGACTGTATTTGTGAGTTATCCCCTCTCTTCTAATTGTAGCTGGGTCATGTGACCAACTCCCTGACCTCCAACTGACCCAGGACAGGAAGCCAGTCACTGCTCTATTCATTCCTATGAGACTGAAAGTGAGGCTCCCATAGGAATACATAGAGAATTAGACTTCCTGTCCACACATAAGGTGCTGTGTTATCTGGTGAGTCTGATTCCTGGTCACATGACACAGATAAGAAACTTCGGGATTATATAAGTCAAAAATACAGACACTGGTAAGAAAAAGACATTCACTACAGATTACATCATGTACATTTCTAGCAGGACATGGAATAAAACTTTTTGCGGGAGTTCTTCTTTAACATGAAGGGCACCTAAAACTGCCATTAGGCAGAAGCCCTAGCTACAATGATTGCCCCAAGGGAATATAGGATGCCCCTCCTGGACCAACCCCAGGGAGTGACGGCCTGAGCGAATACATCATGACACATCTTCCACACTACCACTCCCATCCTCTGCACCGGCTCCATTGGGGCTCACTGTACTGGCTATTTATACAGCTGTTGGTGGGAGTGGTACACCCACTGAAAAGTTATTGATGACCTACCTGATGCTAGGTAATGAAAATTCCAATCCTGGAAAAACCCCTTTAAAAACTGTAAAGCTTGTATTACACAGTCCGATTGAGCAAGGGATTGTCGGGAGGGAAACTTTCCTTCCCGGCAATTGCCTGCTAGCTATCAGAGGAGACCGCTGCTGTTACATGCAGCGATCTCTTCCGCAGCATGGGGAGGAGCGATCACTATGCCATCTCTCGTCCCCATGCTGTTTGCTGGCGTCAGATCGCTATTAGACAGCACGATCTGATTTTTAAGCATGATTGAAAATCTGAATTGCCCAATGAACGAGCGTTTGCTTGTTCATCAGGTAATCTGCGGAAGTATTAGACTGCAAGATAATTGCTAGATCATCGACCGAAAAATCGGCCAGTGTAATGTAGCAGTTACTCTAAGGATGTGACCAGTAAATCTGCAGCGTATCTATCCAAAATCATGTGGATTTTGCTGCAGATTTGCCATAGATTTCACCATCTGCATTGCAAAGAGTGAAATCTGCACGGGTATCAGCAACATAAATTGATTATGTTGCATATTCAATACATGTAGATTCCAGTGCAGACACTTTCCGCAGTGTGTGGATGAGATTTTTTTAGAAGTCCATTGACTTTGCTGATACTGTAAATGCTGCAGACTTTCTTCATGCAATTCCACTGTGGAAAATCCACAGGGTCTATGCTACGTGTGGCCATACTATTCATCTCCAAAGCAGTACTGATAATGAAAACGGACACTTTTTCTCATGTTAAAACTGGAGAACCCCTTTAACCACCTAACTGTTTTGCCTGAGTCCAGCTCCGGCAGTGTGAAAAGTAGCTAACTGGAGGGGGAAGGGTGGCTTTAGATGGTGATATCTCCTGAATGGTAGCAGCTAGAAACATACAACTGGTCTTGTCTGAAAGCAGCATTCACAGCATCCCGATTTCTATCAGTGATATCTTTCTCTTTCCTGAACATATTGCTGTCATTCTGGTATTGTCTGAAAGTTTGGAATGTCTGCTTTCAAACAAGATCAGTTGCATGTTTCTAGCTGCTACCATTCAGGAGGTAGCAGCATCTAAAGCAGTCCTCCCCCCTCCAGGTAGCTACTTTTGCCATGGCTGGAGCTCCACTCTGGGAAAACAGTTAGGGGGTTAAAGAGTATACATCAGCTGGATCTACCCTATTTAACCAGGTGAACTGCCTGGTAGGGTTGATACACCTAGAATGATTGTCTTTTGAAGGTCAGTTGGGGCATTCCCAAGAAAAAAGACTTTTAATGGAAATGAGGTCTTCAGTGCACCGAGGGGTGGAGCTATGCTCCTCAACTTTCCAGTGCTGGCCACGCCCCTCAGTGCACTAAAGCTCTCATTTGCATGAGCAATAAGTATTTTTTCTCTGGAACTCCACAACCAATTTTTACAAGACAGCCAGTATGTCCGGTTTAAAAGGGTTGACCCTGCTAACAGGTGCTCTTTAAGCCTTGACACTCTAGCTACTGTCCAGAATACATGAAAAACCGAATAATATGGTAGCTGCCATGTTGTACCCTACCGCAGTCAGCAATCCGGAAACTGTCAGACAGCGTTTTAATATAGTCTTCTCTTCCCCAACACGAGGCGTTTATGAAAGCGGATGGCGAATCTCTCACTGTGAAGCTGAAGGTGTACCGCTCCAATCCAATATCTAAATAGAAGAAAGAGAGTAATTCCTGCTCACGATGACATTTCAATTAACTTTTGCCATATCTCAAAATGCTTCTTAATTGATTCTGCGAATTGGCATCAGTGCATTTCTTTTACATTTTCCTGGAAAATTCCCAAAAGTTGTGAGAAGCCGGCAACTTGCTACATGAGCTGAGATGAGGTAAACCAGGACAGTACAAGCCTCCAGACATGTGCCCAGCGGCCTGGTGTGAGCTGTTCTCACCTACACCATGACCATTACATTTAAAGGCTATGTACAATTTTGGGGGGAGTTTTTTTTATTATTGCATTGAACTCATTTTGAGCTAAAAATAATTTTTTTAATTTGGTCTTTATTAAAAAATATGATGCCCTTTGTTCTGTACAGACCTGTGATGCTCTAGTAGCAGCCTGTGGTCCGTCAGACCAGAATCAGATGGACTCCTTATCTCTGCTCCCTGACATTATAAACACTCATTAGAGCTCATTTTTTATCTTACTGATAAGAATGTGGCTTAAATAAGCGTTTATAACCTCTAGGTAGTTTACAGATAAGGTTTATTAGATGACAGCACCAAGTAAAAATGAAAGTACCAGTCACACAGCTAGAAAAACAGTTAACCCTTTGTGACAGAACGGCTCAATATTTTTGATAAAGGCCAATTGAAAAGATGATTTTTAGTCAAAAATGAGTAACAATTTTTTTAAAAATTGCCTCCGAAGGTGTAGATAGCCTTTAAGGCTGCCATACACATTCAATAGCTGTCAGATTTGTCTCCTGCCTCCTAATCACCTGCTCGTAGTGGAGGAGACTCTTTCTATTACGTGCAGCGATCTCCTCCGCAGTATGGGGAAGAGTGATCGCTAATGCCGTTGCTCATCCCTATACAGAATCATTTGTTTACTGGCAGCAAATCGTGATTAGGTACCACGATCTGCCGCAATGATTTTGTGGCGTGCTTAAAAATTGATTGTGGATTAACAAGTGCTCCTTAATCAGGTAATTGGCAGCAGTATTAGGCCACTTTCACACGGTCAGTATTTGGTCAGTATTTTGCATCAGTATTTGTGAGCCAAAATCAAGAGTGGAATCTACAGAGAAGAAGTATAATGGAAATATATATGCGTCTTTTGTGTTTTGGACCCATTCCTGGTTTTGGCTTACAAATACTGATGAAAAATACTGACCAAATACTGACAGTGTGAAAGTGGCCTTACACTGCCAGATCATCGCTAACCAGCGTTCATACGAATGCTTGTTAGCAATAATCTGCCTGACTATCTCTAGGTCTAATACAGCCCTTACCTGGCAGATTTTGCACTGTGGCTCCGGTTCTCCCAGCAGGGCTCTATTTACCCGGCTGCAGCCAATCACTGGCCTCTTTGGGGGCACTTCCGAGGTCAGTCATTGGCTGTAGCTGTCACATGTTGTTGACATGACAACCCCTTTAATTCTGGGGCAGTGTACATCTAAAAAGGGGTATGCATACATATTATAAAACAAAACCAGTACAATGAACTTATTAACAGACTGGTACAGAGCGAGGACCCTGCCCACCAGAGCAGAGTCGGACTGGCCCACCAGAAGATCCTCCGATGGGCCCAGGCTGTAATACCATAGGTCTAGCAGAAAATGTAAAAAATTTGTCTACTATTGGAGCCAGTCACCGGCCACTAGGGTCTATTTTTTAATTAAAAACCTATTGGACTTTACTGATATCTGGTTAGGCCTAGAGAATAATTTCCTCTGTTGGGCCCATCCCGACCCTGACTGTGCGGGCTTACAATCTACAAGCGTGCTTCTGCCTTTATTTTTTTTTCTGACTGTTTTGCAGACCCTAAGACTACGGAGCAATAAATATCCTAATAAATAAATTTCACGCCGAATTATGTCAACCTCTCGGCCGTACAGTGCGAAACAGAAGGGGGAAACGGAACCTGATTTTCTCCAATGTATTAAGTAATTTGTTCACATGAATTAACATTAATCAATGACAAAGCCTCTACAAACAAGAAACACGAAAAGAAAAATTCTGACTGACACGCAACTCTCCGGGCGCCCCCCAAAAATAATAAAGCTGGCTTAACTTTTTCGGTCTGGAAATCCTTTGACATCTGTTTTCCCAATTACGATGCCTATTATGCTCTGAAAAATAAAAAATGGCACGCTGTACACAAATAAAACACAGATGTAGCTTGCAAATTAGATTTCATGCACTTATACCCCACCGCCTGCAAAAGGCAACTTTTTTTTTTTTTTTTTTTTTTTTTTTTTAAATTACCAATTACACAGTGATATTTGTTCCCCACCTCCCGGTAAATCTGTACAATGAGCCATTAGGTTTTATGGAAACTATGTCAGCACAAGAGCTGACATGTGCGGAATGTAATACCCCCTCTGACAGTGTTTTAATCCTTAAATTGGCCAAACGGAGGGACCTTCGTCGGCCGTAGTTTCCTTAAGTGTCCGCGTTTCCTGCAATTTGGACTCTCACGTGTAAAGTGACATTCTAAATGGCTGACCGATGTAAGATTCCTCGCCCCCCCCGCCAGAAGTTGCGCCTGCGTTTAAATGTTATTATCTTACTAGGTTTCGCTTAGAAAGAGCCGAGGATCTGCTCGTCACACTCGTCGGTGCGTTGATTGTAGTTGTCAGACGCTAATGTAAAATACAGGGACGCTGTCCTGAGCTGTCTGACAACGGATCGGATGGTGCGAAAGTATAGAGCTAGATCTGACGCGTGGCAGGCCCATCGCTGTATGTTCGACCGCCATAGGGGAGGGGAAGGGACATTCTAAGCACATTGTCATTGATTTCTATGGCACTTTCCAAGATTTCGGTGTACTTGGGAATACTTCAGACTTATATATATGTCGGTGTGGACATACCTCTAGGGTCTGAAGCCAGGGACCTGAACTAATAAAAAATCTCCAGACATGTCACAATGACTATTCGCGGTAGGCTTTCCCTTTAAACTGTATGGCCAGAGTAAAGAGGTGTTCCTGTGTTATAAAGTGATGTCATATCCCTAGAGTATGACCTCACTTTATAATCAGCAGGGGGGAGTGACCTTCGGCACCCCCAAGATCCTGAGAATGAAGGGGACACTGATTTAGTGCAGCGCCCCCTTCTGAGTCTTCCCTGCATCGCCCCTTACTGCCGCCATCTGGCTGTGCAGGATACTGCAGCAAGCCCCATTCACATGAAGGACGCTATGCTGCCCATCCCCCAGCGGGGCTGCATTGCCTGTTGGAGTCTGCGGTGGTCTGATATCCACACTCTCTCATTGGTAGCTCAGGCTGCATGGATGTCTCTTCTCTGTGCTTATCCCACAAAAACATTTATCACCCATAGATAGTGATGGGAGCAGCAGGACTCATAGATAACGTCCACTGCATTCACCTTCCTCCTCACTCTCTTTCTCTCACTCTTTTTTTTCTTTCTCCGTTCGTCTCTCCCTTATTCATTTCACTCTTTTTTCCTGTAGCTCTCTCTCCTTTTCTCTTATTTTTTTAATATTTTTTCTTTACCCCTTTTTCTCTCTCCCTCTTTCTTTCTCTCACTCCCTCTTTTTCTCAAGTTCTACCCCCCCTTCTGTCTATCTCTTCCTCTCCCTTTACCTCTTTTTTTTGCTCTCTCTCCCTCTCTCTAGTTCTATCTCCACTTCTTTCTCCATTTCCCTCTTTTTTTCTGTCCCCCTCTCCCCCTTTCTTTTTCTCTTGGTCTTTTTTCTTTCTCTATCTCTTTCTATCTCTCTGTTTTATCTCTCTTCCCTCTCTCTCTCATTTCTCTCTTTCTCTAGCTCTTTCTTCCCTTCTCTCTTTCTCTCCTCTTTTTTTCTCTCTCCCCTCCTTCTGTTTTTCTCTGTCTCCTCTCTCTCTTTCCATCTCTCCATTTCTTTCTCTCCTTTTTTCTATCCTTCTATCTCCCGTTCTGTCTCCTCCTTTTTTGTATCTATCCCTATGTCTCCTTTTATCTCCCTCTATTCTGTCTCTATCTCTCCTGCTTTCTGTCTCTGTCTCTTTCTATCTCTCTCACCTCTTCCTCTTTCTCCATTTCCCTCTTTTTTTCTGTCCCCTCTCCCCCTTTCTTTTTCTCTTGGTCTTTTTTCTTTCTCTATCTCTTTCTATCTCTCTGTTTTATCTCTCTTCCCTCTCTCTCTCATTTCTCTAGCGCTTTCTTCCCTTCTCTCTTTCTCTCCCTCTTTTTTCTCTCTCCCCTCCTCCTGTTTTTCTCTGTCTCCTCTCTCTCTTTCCATCTCTCCATTTCTTTCTCTCTTTTTTTCTATCCTTCTATCTCCCGTTCTGTCTCCTCCTTTTTGGTATCTATCCCTATTTCTCCTTTTATCTCCCTCTATTCTGTCTCTATCTCTCCTGCTTTCTGTCTCTGTCTCTTTCTATCTCTCTCACCTCTTCCTCTTTCTACATTTACCTCTTTTTTGTTCTCTCCCTCTTTCTAGTTCTGTCTCCCCCCTCCCCACCTTTCTTTTTCTCTTGCTCTGTCCCCCCTATCTCTTTCTCTCCCCTCTCTTTTATCTTGCTCTATTCTTCTTTAATTCTTCTTATTTACACCTCTTTTCTCTCTCTCATTTTTCTATCTCTCTCTCTTCCCTTCTTTCTCTCTCCCTCTTTTTTCCTCTTCTCCCCCTATTTTTCTGTCACCTCTCTCTCTTTCCATCTCTCCCTTTCTTTCTCTGTATTTTATATCTCTTTTTCTATTGCTCTGTCTCCTCTCTCTCCCTCTTTCTATCTGTCCCTCTGTCTCCCTTTCTCTCCCTCTCTTCTCTATCTCCCATGTGCTTTCTTCCTCTTTTTATCTCTCTCTTTCTTTCTTTTTCTCTCCCTGTATCTCTCTCCTCTCTCTCTCTTTTCGCTCTTTATCCCTCTCTTGTTGGCCTCTGTCTTTTTCTATCTCGCTCTCGATTTTCTAACCATGATTCTAGGAAACCTGGGTAATGACCCCTGTGGGAGCTACAATGGTTGCCTTGGTGGTCGTCCAACTCTCCCAGATACAGATATAACTAAGGAACGGCTGAACTTTCTGACAGACGACAGCAGGACTTTCCCTGGGATCAGTCAAAGAGAACCTGGAAAATGTCTGCAAATGTAATGTAAAAAGAGAACATGAGCAGATTGTGTTAGAATCAGAGCGCTGACGACCGGCCTTCTTTATGACAAGCAATTTTCTTTTTTGAGGCCACTGACACAGCGGGACTAAGCCCATTTCCACGTCCTGCAGCCTTACCGGCCTTCGAAAAAAAAATAAAACGAGCCAAAGGGGAATTCACAGGGGCCCGTAACACATGACTGTTGAAGTAAATTGCTAGGGACAACTAGAACGGCTCAAATTTTGCCATCAAGAGGCGAAAATACCAGACGTCCCTCGCCGCATTACAATTTTTTGTATTTTGCTGGGTCTCAGTAATTATCTATTCAGCAGGCGATCAGACAGATAACAAAAGGGTCTCTCATACGTTCCAATAAAAGCTTGGCCGATGCATAAGTGCAGGGCCGAGCCCCACGACACATCCCTGGACAGCACCGGCGGCATCGGCTTACCTCCCCTGCAGTGGAAATGAAGGACGGTAACAATTAGACTATTGTGGCTCCAGAAACACGGTGACAATATGACAATGAGCTCGTCTGTGCTGTAGGCTGAAGCGGATGGGACACTGCCGATAACACAGTCAATGATACTTACTGGGCGAGAAAGATTAGGGTGTAGGTCGGAAATGTTGACAAAATCTTGACGGAAGGTGCAGGTCGCCATCCTCTAATCTACAAAGTCAAGAGAGTAAGAAAATCCTTATTGTACTTTCCTATGTAAGTCACTTAAAGGGGCCAACGTGCCGCCCTGATTAATTTCATAATCTATCTGTATAGGGGCCCGGATTCTCTGTTACTGATACAGAGCGCCAAATCCCCAAAGACAGAGAAAATCATAACATTTTTGCCACCAGGAGGGGGAGCTTCACAGCTTCCTAAATCCAATGGGAGGTGTATATGTCCGTGAGCTCCACCTAGTGGTGTTAGGTGATGTTACCACAATCTGAGGGGCCCAGGATATGTTTTACTGATACAGAGCGCAAAATCCCCCAAAAACAGAGAAAATCCTAACATTTTTGCCACCAGCAGGGGGAGCTCCACAGCTTGATAAATCCAATGGGAGCTGTATACGTCTGTGAGCTCCACCTAGTGGTGTTAAGTGATGTTATCACAAGCTGAGGGCTTATCATTTAAAACCTGGCAAAAATGTATTTGCCAAATTTAGGTCTTAAAGGCGTTTTCCAGGAGTTAACTACTATCCTCAGGATAGGTCATCAGTATCTGATTGGTGGGGGTCCGACCCCCGCCGATCAGCTGTTTAAGAAGGTACAGGCGCTCCCGTGAGCGCCGAGGCCTTCTCTTGGCTCACCAAGCACAGCGCCGTACATTGTATAGTGGCCATGCTTGGTATCGTGCTCAGCCCCATTCACTTGAATGTGGCTGAGCCGCTCCTAGGCCACGTGACCGATAAACATGACGTCACTGGCCTAGGAGAAGCTGAGAGAAGACCTCGGCCCTCACGGGAGCGCTGGTGCCTTCTCAAACAGCTGATCGGTGAGGGTCCTGGGTGTCGACCCCACCGATCAGATACTGATGACCATCCTGAGTGAGTCTTAGTTGTCATCATGTAGTAGGCACTCTGGTAAATAACTCCCGGTTAGAGCACTCTCGGCACTCAGTTGTGCTTTTTTGTGATGTCATCCTCGTACGTATGGCCACTTAAATGGATGATGGGAGCATTTGAGCAATAAGTATCTAATCACATTGATAGTATACAGTCGCCACGTCGTATGCACCCGTTCGGACTTATGCTCCTATGATGTGTCTCTCTAGTCAGTTGACCTAAAACCTCGCACGGATAGAGAACTTCGCGGCTCACTGTATTTCTTAAGATATGATGCAGGCCATATTTTGTCAAGTATCACGTATAGAACACCCTCCACAACTGGATGTAGTGGGAGGTGTATGATAGTGGCCGATATGATTCTAAGATGGGAATGCCGTTCGCAGCCTCAAGTCTCAGTACGCTGTAAATTGGTCAACATGTCGATTAGCCACAGTGAGATATATGGTGGAGAAATAGGAGCATAACGCCCTATGAGTGGACACTAGATCGCTATGCATGTAACGACACCATTGTACTGAGCTATGGAGCGGACACACTCCATGATAAGAAGAGTAGCCTCTGATTTCTACTAAGTACGATTTACCTCGTCACAGTCAGTAGATCAGGAGAGAAGCGCTAACAATGGTGCCATGGCTCCCTTGATTGATTTATACAGTGCTAGTGGTACTCTGTTGAGAGCATATTACCTAAATTGACACATAATGTATCAGGTAGCACCTGAAGCAAAGACCTGCCGTCACTGTTATACTGAGCGGAGGGCACTCAGTGAGTAAAATCAAGTTGTGCTATCAGAGATGGTACAGAAGGTCACTGCTTCCATCTCCCACTGCACCTGTGTATGCGAAGAATATGCACTGCAGCCTGGGTCCTCGGCTACTTGATGCACATGTTATGATTTGGCACTGTATGTAATATATACATCAATTAAATGGATGTACATACGTTTATCACTCTTGTACATTATAGAGGACTGGTGAGTCTATATAGGTGATATTCCTTCTATGTACATAGGTCGGAGCCTATGTTATGGAGTCACGTGGCTTATTACATGTAGTATAGTAGTTCCTCGTACATTAGGAGGTGCAAGTAGTGGAGCACCACGAAGTATTATATCTGGCTACATAGGGCACTAGCATTTATGGGAAGTCATATTATGTGGAGCTATCTCATTATTCTCTATGTATAGGTAGCAGCGCTCACTGTTATGGAGCACCCTGATTGTCTTATGTGGCACTTTATTAGGAGTTCATCTGAGGTAGTGCTATAGTTCTTGCTACATATGGAGGCAAGGCTAATTGTATATGTAGTATGAGTTTCTGTGTTACATAGGAGCGAGAATATGACTAGTATGCTCGTCTACAACTATTCTGTTGGTACCATGATGGGTTTTAATTGTTTGGTGATTAGTAGTCTGTATCACTTGCGTGAATAGCACTAGTGGAGGCATGTCATAATCGTGGCACTGTATAGTATAACAACATACAACCGCCAAATCTCCACCATCCTAGTACTACGCGTGTCGTGTAATATGTTGCAGCTATCCGTGGCTCTCTTCCCGAGGTGACGTTATAGCAGTAGCTTGGCGTTTGGCTTGTATCTGTAGTCTAGTATCCGATGTAGTAGTATGTTATATTTCTGTTCACTAAGAGTCAGTATTTGCAGCTACTGTTGATATTCTCTGTACAGTAGGAGCAGTCGTGATACGCGATGACACTAGATTAAATCGCGAATTGCATCATAGTAAATAGTGTCATATCTCTTTGTACATAAGAGAAGTATTTATATGGCTTACAGCTTAGTATTGCTACTGTACATATGAGAGAGAGTGATCGCTACACTCAGTAGCTGTAGATTCTATGCTAATGGTACTTATGTGCAACCTACGCTGCATTAGTTATCGCCATATAGACGACTCTAGTAGTTATCTGTATCATAGTGATGTCAGCTTTCATTTAGGCTATCTATATTTCAGTGGCTACATAAGAGAAGATATAGTAGTCTATTATTCTTGTATCAATTAGGCGGCAAGATTTCTATATTCTTAACGCACTAATACGTGGTGTATATTCAGTTATTTTCGCATTGTACAAGGAGGCAAGATATTCCTCTGTTATAGCTCATGATTCATGTCTATTCTTGCTGACATTAGAGGGGGCAGTTATTTATAGTAGTTATATCCTTATAAAAAAAACCAATAAAGGGGAAAAAGGGGCAAAAGTTAAAGTGAGGGTGCTAATAATTTTTATAGCAGCACACATACGACATGTATCAATCTCCAAGCACCTCGGTTCGTTTGTAAAAAATTGCACTATCAAGCGCCCCGGAGTGCCCAGAGCAGTTCAGCTGAGCGTCATTGATATTAACCATGTCGACTAGCTCAGAGGCAAAAATTGATTAGCTAGATTACTCACTCTCTAGTCACACTGGTGACATACAGGATGCAGCCTACTCATACGTAGCTCTACTATTCTCTCGCTACCACTAGGTCACGCCCACGTAATCTGATAGTTAGTTTGATATCTTGTGACATAGGAGCAGATATTTCATAGTAGATTATGATTATTGAGCTACTATTAGGATGGCAGTATAAATATGTAGTATGTATTCTGCGCTCTCTACATAGTGGAGCATATGAAATTATAGTGTGTATAATTCTAGTACATTTAGGAGCAGTTATCAATTACTGCTTTCAGTTATGTATTAGTCCTCATATAGTACACTAAGATACGTGCAATGATCTGAAATCAGAAGATGTGTATTCATTCTCTCGTGTACTCGGATGCTTCCAAGGCTCTCAACAGTCGTATTAGTAAGTTCTCATCCATTGTATCATAGGAGCGGTATTTATAGTAGTTATATTCTGTACATAGGAGGCAGTATATAGTAGTTATATTTCTTGTTACATAGGAGCAGTATTAAGTAGTCATATTTTTTGTACATAGGAGCGTATTTATAGTAGTTAATTCTTGTTACATAGAGCGAGTAGCTATGTGTTCATATAGAATACTATGATGATCCTTGTTCTACGGACCGCGTGATCAAATGGCTATATAGAGTTATACTCTCCTGTACATATATTGCGAGTATTATAGTAGTAATTCTTGATACATTGTGGAATAAGGTATGCTATAGTAGTTTATTAATTCTCCTGTACAATAGCGAATGCAGTATGGGTTTGTTGATTAGTAGTTATATTACTTGTACATAGAGGCTAGGTCCACCCTTATAGTAGCTCTCGTGATCTCTTCGCTACTACTAGGAGCCAGTTTAGTTCTATACTCTAGTCTATATTTCTTCTACATAGGAATTCCAGCTATATTTATAGGTAGTTTAATTTAGTGACATAGTGCTGAGCGAGCTGATATAATAGTAGTTATACTCTGGTATAAGGAGAGTCAGTGTATATATATGTAGTCTACTCACATATCTAATGTGACATAGGTGAGCCTTTGTCACCCAGATCTTTTCTAGATAAGTAGATCTATATTCTCTGATACATAGGAGCAGCTATGTATAGTACTTATAGTCTTGTATATACATGATAGGCAGATATACCATATTAGTATTATATTTCTTGTACCCATACAATGCATTATTATTATTATACTATAAAATATTGTCTTGACACTAGGAGCAGTGTCCATCGCCCTCATAATAAGTTTTATCATACATGGTGTACATATATAGGGTATACATTTAGAGCTACTTATCACCCCTTAATCTTCCTTAAAGATAGATTAGAGAGTTCGTTATGCTCAAAGCTAAGTTTTGATAGTGAACCCTAATGAGTTGACGCCCTTTCACACATCACTGTGCCGAGCTTGTTGTAGTTCTACATTTCATCGCATATGATGGCGATTCCATTTAATTACTCGCTCATATCAGCTCAGCTGAGAGCTCTACCTGACTCACTCTACTACGGTGACATATGTCCTCGTCACTCTAAAACCTGCTGCCAATTAATATTCGTGACGTAGCCATCCAGGACGTGGCTGTTGAGTGTTCACTCAGGTCCAATTCTCTACATGAGCGCAATAGCCCCTATTAGAATAAGTGACTTCTAGGAGCTACAGAGATAAGCGCCATTGCCTGTCTTCTACCATCTCACGGGTGCTAGCATCGTCAAACGGTCTTGTATATATTTATATTGTGCCATTATTACGAGTATTCCAGAGAATACTATGAGTGGTATAGCTCAAATACTAGCTAAAGTCTGGTAATTATTTGCATTTACTCTTTCGAACTTTCATAAAGATGTGGCTGGCTTGCTGATAACGAGGAGTGAATTTGTGTATTACATGTCTCAGGTCGTTAAAAGATGAAGTCTCACTAGCCGATGATGCTCACTTATGCTCATACCAATTTCCAATGAACTGACACTCCTAAAACTTATACGTCTCACTGGTTGATCCCTTCTACTGTATGCCTTGATGAAATGGAACTCTATATGTATTGCTATCATCAGCCAATCGCGACTGGGGAGCCTCCTACCCTGTAGCATAGGAGCCACCATCTTTATAGATGGGGAAGTCACTAGTTCTCTGTATAAATCATGTCGCGTGCAGTGACATCCTCGCTGGAAGTGGCAGTTAGATAACTTTGAGTGACAACTGTTCACGCTAAAAGTCTAGTTATCACAGACCTACTGTGACCCCTCCAGCGAGCCCTTGCATGATCCTGTCCTAGCTCTATGCTAGCCCACTATAGTGCGTTCAAGCATGGAGGTTGCGATACTCAGCATTCCGGGACATTTTTCGGTGGTAGTAGTCCAGGAGATAGTAATTCACCTCCAACTGTTCACAATATCTCTTGATAATGTACAGCAGATGGATGGCTTGTGAGATGGACTTGAGCACGCTTTTAATATTCGTGTTCATTTATTCACTGACAGGCTATTCAGATAGCAGGAGGGCTTACAATGCACCGCTCACAACACGTAGCAGTCGGTCTAGGGAATATCTAGGTTGGCGATGACTAGTGCCATAGAGGGTGGTATTTTGAGTCACACATGCTAAGACCGGAAGGTGATCGAGTCGCTGTGATGATAATTTCGGCCCCATTGCTCGCTAACTCTCACAAGGCTATCTCCCTTATCAGTGGAGCTTATCACATTCAGTTGAGCTGTCATGCGAGGAGGTCACATCTTAGGTGTCCAGGACTCTCATCGGGCCTATGAGATCGTCGATGATTAGTATGTACTGCTCGAGCCACACAAAGCCTGGCACTAATAGGTCAGTGACGCTTAACACGTCGTCGAGCCATTGCTATCTTATAGTGCATTAGGGTAAGCCATGTCTTATATGTCAGTATCTGTTCTCCATCTGATCAATTCATCATCAGTAAATGTTCTTCCCTCATGAATTACATATTTCGAATATTAGGCCCAGTGGACATCCTGACCTCTTAGTCTGTTCTCTTCAATCTACTAAACTCATCCACGAATCTATGCTTTCACATCTCATATAGAGTTGTTACAACCAAAATAGCAATGAGTAAGCTCGCATGAGTGATGAGTTGATAGTTTCACTAATGCTAGCCTCGGAGGCTCAATCCATAAGGTGTTAATCCTCGAATCCATACTGACAGACTGCTCCAATAACTATCCGTATCGCTCATCACCACTGACCGTAACTCGTTATTATAGAATGCTCTTGCAATCAAACGGCATATCTGATCAAACAAATATACGTGACGTGACTGTGCATCGCTATTTATCATCAAGAACGGAAACAGCTGACCCCTAAATAGATCAAGACTATCCTTGTCCGTAATGCAGACAATAATAAGGTATGTTCTATTATTGCGAACAGAAATACGGACATACGGAAATGAAATGCACATGGAGTACCTTCCGTTTTTTTTTTTTTTGTGACCCATTGAAACATGGTTCCGAAAAAAAAAAAATACAAACGACACAGAAACAGAAACATGCCTTGTAGATAAGCCATTTGTAGGCCCTAAGGATTCATTCATTACACAATGACTCTAATGAGTGGTTTTAATTCTCACAGCAGTTTATTACACAACCGTTAAAATGGGCGCGATTGTCTCCACTGCATAAGATAGTTATTCTAAGGTTATTACAACACATCTAGCACCTTAGGATCACTGAATAGCTAGTTTGTAATTGAGCGATAGTCATTAATATTGTATTTGTATATGCCATCTGAGTTATATTAAATTAAGAATAGGTATCTGTATATGCCAACTTAATTTCGTTATTTCTTATGACTATTCACTGAGTGCACGGCCGCACATGCTCAATATTCAATTTACTGTCTCCTGAGCTGATGATAGGCTTATATGAGATCAGTGGTAGCCAGCTGCCATCCTGAGAGCATGGTGATAGCTATAAGAGACGACCTTGGACAATATACGCCATCCTGGATCTATTGATAGCTCCGTGATGATGTTACTGATCCACGCCCACCGTAGCTTGCGCAGCAGAGAGTACGACATCTCCTGAGTTGTCAGAGTCTATGCAGTGTAATAATACTGGTCAGTGTATGACACCTAATAAGAAAATAGTGTAGATTAATCTCACTTGGATCCTCTGAGGGTTATACGGACTTGGTATATTCTAGCTCTCGTTAGAAAGAAGTGGCGATGCTACTATAGTGATGTCTGATTTTTCAGAGTATAATCCTATGAGCGATTTTATTCGTGAGTGATGAACCCTTTAAGTTCGTGCGGTTCAGGCTTACTAGGTCGCATGCATCGCGGAACTTGTATTGGCTTTTTTTGCGGATAGGATCTCCGTCAATTGTTTGCGGCATACCGCAAACATACACACCGAATACCGTGCTGTGGATGCGATACTGCTCGTCACGCATCTTAGTCAGCACTGGAACTGAACGGCTTCACTCCAGCCTCCGTGGCAACTGAAGCCTTAAGTCGCAAAAAGTCCAAACGGCTAGATTTCCACTTGGATTGTGCGAATCACTCGCATTACTACACCCCAACACGACACACACGACCTCATGTTCAATTTAATGTATGCCTTGCGAATAGTGCTGGACCGACTTTCTAACTCAAGAGGAATCTAATAGCAGGCCAGATCTCACTTGACCTTTCAGCATCCTGATTATAAGCACTGTCTGAAGAGACAATTTTTTTGCACAAGGACACATATTACCCAGGATGGACCGATGAGCCAAATCTGATTTATGAGAACTTATGGACTGTAACGACCTTCTACCGGCCACTATTAGTTCAGGGCACTGTGAGTGTTGTCGACGAACATCCAGGAGTGCAACACGAGGTCGGCCTCGCCAGCCCCTATTCTGGCAATGAAGTTTATAGAGCTCACTGAAATGGCTATCCGCTGGCATTTTTGCTATTAGTTATTGATTTTAAGAATTTTCCATGGAAAGTATCACATCATAGCAAAAATCAACATCACGGACGCCAGCGCTGGAAGTTTAAGTACGCTTTAGTGCTAAATTGTTCGCTACCCCGGATGCGGGCATGAGTAACAATTCCCTGTGAGTTGCGATCTTTTTATATGAATGCAAGGCCTTCTAACTGCACTTCTAGATATTATGCGGAAATGTCCACGCTATGTTATAATTTATGCAAACACAGGTAAGAGCGCACAACCCATCCGCAGCCACAAATTTCGCCATGGCCTTGGCTGGTGTTAATTGTGGGTCACGAGTTGTGATGGTGGGTAAATCGCTCCCCGGTCATGCAAAATGTGTGTTAGGTGAATTTTTACTAAACTTTTTGGCTTATGTGAGGTCTAAATCGAATATCGCCTTCTCTCGTTAACGTTGCTTCATCACACTAGGTGAGTGTGTGTTCGTACTTGACCGTAGGAGCCATGATGGGTGAGACAAAACACTAACCTTGTGGACGGTGTGATGAAAGTGTTATTGTCTAGATGCCACGGTGACGTTCCATTTAAACTTCGGGGGCGTGTGTACCACGAAGGTAAATCTTCTCGCGATTCACTTTTGTCTAACAAACGGACTTAATATGAGGTGAGAGGGATTCCTCAATATCTTGATTCGTGCTAGATAGGTATTTAACCACCCATTTATGATAAATAGAGGGATCTCGGCCCCCTCTACACATAGACGTTAGCGTGCTGTTTGTTAGTAACTACTTAGCCTTACACCATGGTTCTGAGACAATCAACACTTTCATTTCTTTGACTTACAGATAAGCCATTCAATATTACTAGCCATGTTCTAATGATACGACTCTTAAATCCGTGTTAATTGACATATCCCATATACCGTGGCTAATGTAAGTCTAATCAATTGCTATAGATTCCAGCCCAGTAATACCTGCTATATGAAGTACAAGAGGTGCTACCTGCAAGTGCGGGACGGATATGGTCCCAACGTGCATCAGCGGCTAGACATAATATGCCATTATAACAGTGTTCTGCCAAGTTCAGCAAGACGACACGTCTCTCCCAGAACCATCCTAGGTGACGACCACAGTGGATCTTAGTTACAGTGAGCTGGCTGGCAATTTGTATTCAAACAATTCTGCAGTAGACACACTAGACAGATGTGAACTTCTCACAACTACAGAGTCTCAGTGAAGACTACAGTATATCCTCAAGAACTATTTGTAGAATGCATGGAGCCCCGCAATACACAACATGTCGAGGTAAATGGGTGGGGCCCCCGTCTTCCTACTCATAGGGTGTGCATCCTATTGATTGTAGACCCAAATAGGTTTGTTATAATCCATACATCACACGAAGCTAACACAGGGGCGTGTCCTTTCCTCGCCTGCCAGCTAAGTTTGGTGTGTTATTTCTGCATGAAACTGGTTTCCCTATGATACAGCTCAGTTAGCAGTAGTTAGGAAAGATAGAACTAGCTATCATCCTCAGGCCAAGGCTGGCAATCAGAGTAAGCGAAGAAGGAAAGTAAGACAACAGCAGGGTGGCCTCAGGTACAGAAGGTATATTTCAAATTGCAGATTTAACTTCTCCATATCAGCTAGCTATATTCTAAGCTTCCCTCTTTCTAAGTGTGGGTGGTACATACGTTCCAATTAAAATAGTATAGTATTTTCTCAGCTGAATCCAGTAATCTTGAGCTCGTCGCGCTCCTCTCTAGTGAGGTAAGGCTGCCACGAGGAAGTTAGACTCAGTGTGTTTGGGCAACAACTCCCTTTAAGAATTTATCTCGAGTCTATGCACTTATAAGTGGTGGCTAGCAGGAAGAAGCAAAATTTCTGACGTGCCATTGAAAGGGAACTTGTGCAAACTCTGAAATAAATGCTCGTGCTGGATCTCTGTAGTAGGGGTCGCGTAACTAACTCAGGGGATAGACAGAGGGGGACCTATGCTGGTCTCTACAACGACCTTCCTAGCTCAAAAAGTTCATTTAGGGTCTCCAGAATACCCAGTATTAGTGAGATTGGGAAATCCCCCCCTCCATGTCTGACCATCCTGATCGCTCTCAGTACTGGTACCCTGCCTTCGTTCTGTTTGTCTCTCTAAGTCACTACCTAGGCGTTATCAACTCGTACGTGGTGTCCTGACTGTGTTCACGACAAGCCAGTGGTCTGACTCATAATCCACCTGAGCGTGCACACTTGAGCTTTCACATTAGATGTGCCTTGCTGCAGTAGTTTGAGACAGAGGCTTGTCTTTGCGCGTACGCTCTATGAGAAGCATTTTACCTGATTCGCCTACTTATGTATGCGCTCTAGCTGTAGTGCTGTGCCGATCTGAGTTTAGGAATCAAGGACAGTTCTCTCTACACATACTCACTAAGGCCCCTAATAATGGCGTGGCCTGAGTTGATGAGTGAATACCGGAGGTTTCTTCTCAATACCTGAAGCTACTCACTGGCACTCCTCATGTACTCTCTAGTGCGTCAGGTCGCGCATTGCATAGGGTAGACAAATTCTCTCAATACGGCCCTGTTGAGAAGGAGATCTACGTTAAATAAGAAGTAGCGACGCGGTTGAGAGCTGAACATGATCTGGGACTACGGCGAGCTTCACTATCCTATATGACCACACGCTGAGTGACTGCTCATCTGTAGCTGAGATGTTTATTTCGAGCCGACTTCGCCATGTATAAGATCGGGTTCTTGCTCCATCATATATAAACCTACTACACTCTCCCTAAGCGATACCGAGTTAGGTTCACCGCTGTTAAGAGACATGCCAGCTATAGCGTTAACTCCACATAATGACTATAGAGCAAAGACTCATCCCGATTTAATATAGGTAGGTGGCTTTAGACTAGGAGGAGATAGCATGTGAGTACTTGCAATAAGCCTGAGCTCCCTACTAGTGGTGAGCTGCCAGCGATACAAAGGATTTACAACTACAATTACACAGAGACATCCGCTAGCTAGTGGTGGCCTGAGCAAGGTAGTACAGGGTTCATCGGGTGCTGACATCAACCATACCCTTAGCTAAGACACCCTACGTAGTGGTGTGACTGCACAGTTGAGAAGCTCAAGTATGTAGATATACTTAACAATAACCATGAGCCTCTCTACGATATGGATTGGACGTGCAAGATAAGACCAACATGGGACAAAATAGCAGCGTCAGGATACTGGTATTGACGAACCAGTTTGCGATTGAGAAGACTATACAGAGTACTAGCACAGAGTTTTTCATCTCAAGCTTCTAAGGAGTACACGTCGTAGCTCCCCTCATTACGATTCGCTCGCCGCTGTGTTCATTGTAGATAGACAGGTAGATTCATCCATAGATTACGCTGATAGCTACGTCACTAGACTCTAAGAAGTTGATTGAATGCTGGAGCGTAAGATAGATAGATAAGATGAGTGTCATACTTCGAGAATATATACATACGATAGATAAGCACTCCTAGATCTAGATGAGGTATGATAGATGAGACTTTTAAGTATAGTACAAGGTTCTCTCCAATTACCAATGAGTACTGACTAGAACTTATAGTTGATAGCCGTGAGCTGCAGAGGTAGACACTCAAGAAATTCTATATGAGATAAGACTCAGGATTAGAAATAGACCTGAGATATGCATTCTAGTATGGTGGCTACTAGGTAGAACTAAGAGGAATATATGCATCTAGATAGATATCTGAGCTCGCACTACTAGTGTTATGTTGATAGTAATTAGATATGATACGGCAAGATCAGAGTATATAGATAGTAAGATAGAGTATAGTCTGCTTGCTTTCTGCAGATGTCGTATGACATGAGTACGTTCTCTCTGCTCACTCTCCACATTATCTTCCTAAGCTCCCTTCTATTTGGTGGTACATGATCCCTATCTGAGCTCTTTTGGGTGTTCTAGTCAGGGAAGACTCAGTTGTCTTGCGTTCAGGAGCTGACTATGTAACTCTTGCGCCGGTCTCAAGTGCTGGGGTTGGACGGTCAGGTAGGACATGAGTTTCTGCTGGCACATACCTGAGCGTCTAGCGCACTGATGGCTGAGTGGGTGGCTAGAGCGTAGACCAGGGTTCTCTACCAGAGTACACGTAAAGCTCCCTAGGGCTCCTTAATATTGACCGCCTCGAGTACGTGCGCGACCCATCTCTCGAACTTGAAACAAGTGTGCCTCTGATCACTATTAAATCTATTGAGCAAGTACTATATCTCCTCTACTTTACAAGTGCGGCTATTGGTGGCTCTGCCATGACATTACCACGCTCCACAGCGAACGCCAATGTTCTCGTCAAAGAGGGTGAGCCTGGCATCTCTACAGTCTGGGTGGTTACAAGGTATAGAGAGGACTAACAGTGCGCTCTTACGATTTTCATATTACCACAATATTAGAAAATCTTTTCCAGACTTTCCTCTCTTAGTTCTCATAGTAAACAGCTGCAACTAGGATTTGATCAGAGAATGGTCCTTTTGTTTGGAGAAAATAGTTCTCTTTTCTTTAATAACATATGTGGCTGATAAGACAATCACCACTCAGAGTTACGATAGGGACAATGGCCATGGCCTACAGAGTCTCGTATTCATTGCTCAATGCCATATTATATTTTCGCGTAGCTCACTTTCTCCTCAGGTACTACCATTATGTGCGAGTGCTCTTAGTATAGTGATCTAGATAATCGAAGAGAGGTATCCTGCGTCTCTCACTTTGACTCAGCCTCTGAGACTCCCACTCTACTGAGGGAAGGTTTCAGTGGGCTGGCTATGAGAGAAGCCTATACTAGATGTTCTTCCATTTAATACCTCTCAGCCAGCTCACTTTACCGCAGGTGCTAGTAGGCTCATGGCTGCAGGTAGACAGGTAGAAAATTCTCTGACGAATAAAACCTCTTAGCTCTCCCCTGCACCTCTAGCCAGCTACTAGAAGCTCAGGGAGAGAAGGGTCTTTGCAGCATCATAGAGGCTCAGTCTGCAAGAACACTGTCTCCCTGCAGCCACCACTAGAGGGAGCTTAGATATAGGAAGAACCCTGTCTACCTGTAGCCACCACTAGAGATCTCAGGTATTGAGAGAATTTTGTCTACCTGCAGCCACCACTAGAGGGAGCTCAGGTATGGAAAGAACCCTGTCTACCTCTAGTCACCACTAGAGGGAGCTCAGGTATTGCAAGAACCCTGTCTCCCTGCAGCCTCCACTAGAGGGAGCTCAGGTATTGAGAGAATTTTGTCTACCTGCAGCCACCACTAGAGGAAGCTCGGGTATTAAGAGAACATTGTCTACCTGCAGCCACCACTAGAGGGAGCTCAGATATTGAGAGAACCCTGTCTAATTTCAGCCACCACTAGAGGGAGCTTAGGTATTGAGAGAACCCTGTCAGCCTCCAGCCACCACTAGAGGGAGCTCATGTATTGAAAGAACCCTGTCTACCTGCAGCTACCACTAGAGGGAGCTCAGGTATTGAAAGAACCCTGTCTACCTGTAGCCACCACTAGAGATCTCAGGTATTGAGAGAATTTTGTCTACCTGCAGCCACCACTAGAGAGAGCTCAGGTATTGAGAGAACCTTGTCTAACTTCAGCCACCACTAGAGGGAGCTTAGGTATTGAGAGAACCCTGTCTACCTCTAGCCACCACTAGAGGGAGCTCAGGTATTGAGAGAAACCTTTCTACCTGCAGCCACCACTAGAGGGAGCTCAGGTATTGCAAGAACACTGTCTCCCTGCAGCCACCACTATAGGGAGCTCAGATATAGGGAGAACCCTGTCTACCTGTAGCCACCACTAGAGGGAGCTTAGGTATTGAGAGAACCCTGTCTACCTCGGCCAACCACTAGAGGGAGCTCAGGTATCTAGAGAACCCTGTCTACCTGTAGCCACCACTAGAGATCTCAGGTATTGAGAGAATTTTGTCTACCTGCAGCCACCACTAGAGAGAGCTCAGGTATTGAGAGAACCTTGTCTAACTTCAGCCACCACTAGAGGGAGCTTAGGTATTGAGAGAACCCTGTCTACCTCCAGCCACCACTAGAGGGAGCTCAGGTATCTGGAGAACCCTGTCTATCTGCAGCCACCACTAGAGGGAGCTCAGGTATTGAAAGAACCCTGTCTACCTGTAGCCACCACTAGAGATCTCAGGTATTGAGAGAATTTTGTCTACCTGCAGCCACCACTAGAGAGAGCTCAGGTATTGAGAGAACCTTGTCTAACTTCAGCCACCACTAGAGGGAGCTTAGGTATTGAGAGAACCCTGTCTACCTCTAGCCACCACTAGAGGGAGCTCAGGTATTGAGAGAAACCTTTCTACCTGCAGCCACCACTAGAGGGAGCTCAGGTATTGCAAGAACACTGTCTCCCTGCAGCCACCACTATAGGGAGCTCAGATATAGGGAGAACCCTGTCTACCTGTAGCCACCACTAGAGGGAGCTTAGGTATCTGGAGAACCCTGTCTACCTCGGCCAACCACTAGAGGGAGCTCAGGTATCTAGAGAACCCTGTCTACCTGTAGCCACCACTAGAGATCTCAGGTATTGAGAGAATTTTGTCTACCTGCAGCCACCACTAGAGAGAGCTCAGGTATTGAGAGAACCTTGTCTAACTTCAGCCACCACTAGAGGGAGCTTAGGTATTGAGAGAACCCTGTCTACCTCCAGCCACCACTAGAGGGAGCTCAGGTATCTGGAGAACCCTGTCTATCTGTAGCCACCACTAGAGAGAGCTCAGGTATTGAGAGAATTTTGTCTTCCTGCAGCCACCACTAGAGGAAGCTCGAGTATTAAGAGAACACTGTCTACCTGCAGCCACCACTAGAGGGAGCTCAGATATTGAGAGAAACCTATCTAATTTCAGCCACCACTAGAGGGAGCTTAGGTATTGAGAGAACGCTGTCTGCCTCCAGCCACCACTAGAGGGAGCTCATGTATTGAGAGAACCTTGTCTACCGGCAGCCACCACTAGAGGGAGCTCAGGTATTGAAAGAACACTGTCTACCTGCAGCCACCCCTAGAGGGAGCTCAGATGCTTACTGTACATTAAACTTAATAATAACTGAATGTGCATTGAGCTCCCTCTAGTGGTGGCTAAAGGAAGAATTTGATCATTTCACTGTCTGTCAATGCTGGTTATTTGGAGCTATGTATCAGAAAAAATGGTGCTCAGACAATACTCCGCTATCTTTTCATCAAAAGTGCTAAAACCAGCAGCAGGTCAGATGTGACCTCCATTAAGGAGCATGTACATTACACTGTACGCCATTTCTGCAGGCATGAATTTAAACGTCCATGTTTTCCACATCCTTCTGGCAGCGGAGCACACAAATGTGAGCACTCGAGGAGGCGAGATCATTTACTAAAATACCAAAGTGTAAAAATCACCTTAAAAACTGCATTAGCCCCCGCACACGGCCCATTAAAGCCGCCATATGTCTTTACTGGTCAGTAAGCATCCTGACATTTGCTAATGAGGCAGTGACCTTTCATAAATCTACCGCCACACCGTGCATTATGACCTTATTATTGCCAGAAAATGGCCTCGTTCCTGCGAATAATCAGGATAAATGGCTAGTGACTTGCTAAATGGTTACAGTATGGTTTCAACATCATAGCAGCATGTGGCTGTTTTTTTATCTCCTCTATGACACCTTTTTGGGATGTGATGCAATATGGGAAATCACGTGTTTCCTTTATATGTTGCCCATGTATGTTACCAGAGTCAGAGTATTGGAGCCGGGGCACATGGGTCTATAATGCAGCACCTATGACCCCCATACTGTACATCCATGTGCCTCCGATATTAGATGAACGCGTAATATCAATTCTTTTAGGTTCAAAATATACTGCCTAATAGTGACACCATATTGAAGAATACAGAAATGCCTATGGCTCTGTAATACCTACCCATAAGGAATCCAAACAAGCCTATTTGAAAAATACAATTCTGTCTACCTGCAGTCACCACTAGAGGGAGCTCGGGAGCTTACTGCATACTGTTTCTACATTGAATTTAATAATAATTCAGTCTGCGATGAGCTCCCTCTAGTTGTGGCTGCTGGTAACCATAATTTCATCATGTACCTGTTAATGTGGGAGATAGATAGATAGATAGATAGATAGATAGATAGATAGATAGATAGATAGATAGATATTAGATAGATAGATAGATAGATAGATAAATAGATATTAGATAGATATGTGATAGATAGATAGATAGATAGATAGATAGATAGAAAGATATGAGATAGATAGATAGATAGATAGATAGATAGATAGATAGATAGATAGACTGGTTAATGCAGGACGTATGACCCCATATTCTCCATTCATGTGCCTCTGATATTATATGAACATGTACTATCATTTATTTTAGGGCAAAATATACTGCCTTATAGTGACACCATATTGCGGCACACAGAATGCCTATTGCTCTGTAATACCTACCCATAAGGAATCCAAACAATCCTATTTAAAAAGTACAATTCTGTCTACCTGCAGTCACCACTAGAGGGAGCTCAGGAGTTTACTGCATACTGTTTCTACATTGAATTCAATAGTAACTCAGTCTGCGGTGAGCTCCCTCTAGTGGTGGCTGCCGGTAACCATCATTTCATCATATAACTGTTAATGCGTTGGATTTGGAGCTCTGTATCCAGAAAAAAACTCTTAACACTATAAAGATATAGCAATAAGTTAATTGGACCAGTTTACAAAGCAAAATGGTGTTCAGGTGGACATTTATTTTCAAGGTCCATCACATGGCATTGTGGAAGGCATGAGACCTGGATGGCAGCACATTGAATCCCTGTGGGTACATATTCTGAAGTATAACGTCATATGGTGCCAATGTGTCCCTTCTTAAAGGGGAATACACCTATGTTATGGCGATGGGGCACATTATGTATAAAATTAGAGGCACATGGTCATACAGTATGGCGCTTGGTTCAGGAAAGCTGGGTGACAATGCCTTTGGGCCATATTGCAATCACCCAGCTTTCCCAGAGCCATCCTGATGTAATCGGAGAGAGAAATAAAGTGAATGGAGCGGGGGTGGCACTTATTTATCACAAACCCATTTGTAAGGTCCCCTTTAATTACCATGGAAGATAGCCATGCGGTGACCTTTCCTGAACCGCTACCTCGATAATCACGACTGATTGCCTGGAACAGATGGCGGGAGACACTTTGTTCACATTAGATTGTTTGCCTTAAGAGCAGTAATGTAAATTCCCATAATTCATTGCAGGGCGCCCATATTTATCATCATGTTCATGTTCCTCTTCCAGCTTGGGGGAGGGGGTAGAGGGGGGGGCAGGTCGTGTGACTGTGAGATGACATTTTTGCCTCTTGTAATGGCTTGGTTGATATATGATATGATATGATATGATATATGACTATAACAGTGGGTTGCAAAAATATTAGCACCCTCAATAAGTTAACAGTGCAGATAGCCTAGGAATTTTTTTCAGAAAAGTCACACGTATTAGTGCGTTAGAAAAATTGCCACAGTGCTCCCATAACAGTGCCATGTAAAGACAGTCACGGTGATGCCATAACAATGCCACGTAAAGACAGTCACAGTGCTCCCATAACAGTGCCACGTAAAGACAGTCATAGTGCTCCCATAACAGTGTCATGTAAAGACAGCCACAGTGCTGCCATAAAAGTGCCACGTAAACACAGCCACAGAACTCCCATAACAGTGCCACATAAGACAGCCACAGTGCTCCTGTAACAGTGCCACGTATGACAGCCACAGTGCTCCCATAACAGTACCACATAAAGACAGCCACAATGCTCCCATAACAGTGCCTCTTAGGACAGCCACAGTGCTCCTATAACAGTGCCACATAAGACAATCAGGGTGCTCCCATAACAGTGCCACATAAAGATAGCCACAATGCTCCATAACAGTGCCACATAAGACAATCAGGGTGCTCCCATAACAGTGACACATAAAGATAGCCACGGTGCTCCCATAACAGTGCCACGTGAAGACAGCCACAATGCTCCCATAACAGTGCCACATAAGACAGCCACAGTGCTCCCATAACAGTGCCACATAAGACAATCAGGGTGCTCCCATAACAGTGCCACATAAAGATAGCCACAATGCTCTCATAACAGTGCCACATAAGACAGCCACAGTGCTCCCATAACAGTGCCACATAAGACAATCAGGGTGCTCCCATAACAGTGACACATAAAGATAGCCACGGTGCTCCCATAACAGTGCCACGTGAAGACAGCCACAATGCTCCCATAACAGTGCCACATAAGACAGCCACAGTGCTCCCATAACAGTGCCACATAAGACAATCAGGGTGCTCCCATAACAGTGACACATAAAGATAGCCACGGTGCTCCCATAACAGTGCCACGTGAAGACAGCCACAATGCTCCCATAATAGTGCCATGTGAAGACAACCACAGTGCTCCCATAACAATGCCACATAAACACAGCCACAGTGCTCCCATAACAGTGCCATGTAAAGACAGCCACAATGCTCCAATAACAGTGTCTCATAAGACAATCAGGGTGCTCCCATAACAGTGCCACATAAAGACAGCCACAATGCTCCCATAACAGTGCCTCTTAGGACAGCCACAATGCTCCCTTAACAGTGCCACATAAGACAGCCACAGTGCTCCCATAACAGTGCCACATAAGACAATCAGGGTGCTCCCATAACAGTGCCACATAAAGACAGCCACAATGCTCCCATAACAGTGCCTCTTAGGACAGCCACAATGCTCCCATAACAGTGCCACATAAGACAATCGGGGTGCGCCCATAACAGTGCCACATAAGAGCCACAGTGCTCCCATAACAGTGCCACATAAAGACAGCCACAGTTCTCCCATAATAGTGCCACGTGAAGTGCCACGTGAAGACAGCCACAGTGCTCCCATAACAGTGCCACATAAGACAGCCACAGTGCACCCATAACAGTGCCATGTAAAGACAGCCACAATGCTCCCATAACAGTGCCACATAAGACAGAGTGCTCCCATAACAGTGCCACATAAAGACAGCCACAGTGCTCCTGTAAAAGTGCCACAGTGCCCTTGTAATGCTGTCATAGAGCCTTCTTTGGAGTTTCTCATAATGTCTACAGAAAGTAAGTGCTGAGAAGAGAGAAATAAAGTACCAGATATACTTATCTAATCAGTGCTGCAAGTGTCAAACTGCAGGGACACCCCCCCCAACTGGCCTCACCCAAACAGACTTTTGTTCATTAACTTCCTTTAGGAATAATAGAGGAATGACACGACCTAGGAATAGATACTCCATAATTGTCATTTATTGTGCAATACAATTATTTACTAATTAACAGAGAAGTCAGGAGAGGTGGCGGGTGCAGGAATACGGATGACTGGAGGTTGTAAAGGATAAAAAGTACCATAAAAATCTAAAACTTCACTCTGAAGAGCGGAACCAGCAGAACCTTTCAGTTTCTCTATTTCCCATGTTTGTGTAATGTTAGGATCAGCTGATACCGATTATAACGGGTTCATCCTCAGATTACAGTGTCCACGTGTTTGGGGCATCAGATAGGGCAACCTCCTTACAGTAACAGTCCGATATAATGCTGCTACCACCATACAGTGACTAAGTAACAGTGCCACATAATGTCCAAGTAAATGCTGCCATATAGTGCACAATTAATACCAACATAATGAGACAACGTAACAGCTCCATATATAAAAGAATGTAATAAAAGTGCTAGCACCAATATACACTGCACACATACTATACAGTGCTTAATTAGCAGTTTCACAGTATCTAAGGAAATACTGCCATATAGTGCACAAGAACTACCATACATTGAGCAAGTAACATCTCCATACATAAAGTGTACAGTGCCACTAGCAATACCAATATACCGCCATATAGAACACATGTACTACCATGCAGTGACCCAAAAAACAGCCCAATGCATAACATCATTTTATAAAAGTGCTACACAAAACTGGTACCACCATACACTGCACAAATGCTATACAGCGACTAAGAAGCGGTGTCACAATATCTAAGGCAATACTGCCCTATAGTGCACAAGTGCCACCATACAGTGACCAAATAACAGAGCCAAATATCTAAGGTAATACCGCCACATAGTGCACAAGTGCCACCATACTGTGTCCAAATAACACAGCCAAATATCTAAGGCAATACCGCCCTATAGTGCACAAGTGCCACCATACAGTGACCAAATAACAGAGCCAAATATCTAAAGCAATACCGCCCTATAGTGCACAAGTGCCACCATACAGTGACCAAATAACAGAGCCAAATATCTAAAGCAATACCGCCCTATAGTGCACAAGTGCCACCATACAGTGACCAAATAACAGAGCCAAATATCTAAGGCAATACCGCCCTATAGTGCACAAGTGCCACCATACAGTGTCCAAATAACAGAGCCAAATATCTAAGGCAATACCGCCATATAGTGCACAAGTACCACCATACTGTGTCCAAATAACAGAGCCAAATATCTAAGGTAATACCGCCCTATAGTGCACAAGTGCCACCATACTGTGTCCAAATAACAGAGCCAAATATCTAAGGCAATACCGCCACATAGTGCACAAGTGCCACCATACAGTGTCCAAACAACAGCGCCATACATAAAGTAACTTAGTATGCATGTTGTAGAATGTCTAAATAGTACTGCTATACAATGAACATTAGGATTAGTGGCAGGCACAAGTGTAAGGTCATCCATGACACCCCCTACAGCAGGATGATGCCCCCCTGTGTGGTGTTGCACCTTGGAAACTGCATTGTTGTATTTTTGTTTTTTTGCTATTTTTGTCTGTATACCATGGTGACAGATGTGTTGCGTGTGTGAAGCCACCATCAGCTGTGATTCCTGCAGATGTGCCGCACGTGTAGTGAAGCACTGACATGTTACTATTATTTACACTGCCAGGACAATAATTAGGCAAAGCTACAGAAGTGGAGCACGCCCCCCCGTCCACCGCCGGCCCCGTACCTTTGAACTGACAAGAACCTGTAAACAGGAAAAAGGGGTACGGACGGGGAGGAAGCACTTTGTGAATCAAGCTGTTTGATTCAGTCCGTCTACATCAGCCAGAAAATGAGACTCTGCCGGCCATATAGACTCATTATGTAGGTGCTTGTAAATGATCATGGTGTCCTGGATGACAACGAGAGTTCACGTAGGGCCTGGGCAGCGCGGCGGCTCAGTGGTTAGCACTGGTGCAGCTCTCAGGTCCTCATGTCTCAGCACAAGACAACATCTGCATGGAGTTTTTATGTTCTTCCCGTGTTTGCGTGGGTTTCCTCCGGGCACTCCGGTTTCCTCCCACACAGATAGGGGATCTAGATTGTAAGCTCCTCTGGGGACAGCGAGTGATGATAATGTCTGTAATGCGCTGCGGAATATGTGTGATTATATCTATCATATAATATACATATGTATCATATAAGGATAAGGAAATAAATAAACACAAAATTTGTTTAAATAACAAATAGATCAGACTTTGCATTTTTCTCATTAATTACAGTAGTTCTGGTGTTTTATTTGTGAACGAAGAAGCTCAGTGTGAACAGGGAGATGGGCCTTATTCCGACAAGGAAGGGGGGGAGATGAATCCCATGCTGCATTGCTTATGCAAAATGATTTTTCATAAAAGATTCAGTAACTACTTGTACTAATCCTGAGTTACATCCTGTATTATACTCCAGAGCTGCACTCACTATTCTGCTGGTGGAGTCATTGTGTACATACATTACATTACTTATCCTGTACTGATCCTGAGTTATATCCTGTATTATACTCCAGAGCTGCACTCACTATTCTGCTGGTGGAGTCACTGTGTACATACATTACATTACTTATCCTGTACTGATCCTGAGTTACATCCTGTATTATACTCCAGAGCTGCACTCACTATTCTGCTGGTACAGTCACTGTGTACATACATTACTTTATCTGTACTGATCCTGAGTTACATTCTGTATTATACTCCAGAGCTGCACTCACTATTCTGCTGGAGCAGTCACTGTGTACATACATTACTTATCCTGTACTGATCCTGAGTTACATCCTGTATTATTCCCCAGAGCTGCACTCACTATTCTGCTGGTGGAGTCACTGTGTACATACATTACTTATCCTGTACTATCCTGAGTTACATCCTGTATTATACCCCAGAGCTGCACTCACTATTCTGCTAGTGGAGTCACTGTGTAGCATACATTACATTACTTATCCTGTACTGATCCTGAGTTACATCCTGTATTATACCCCAGAGCTGCACTCACTATTCTGCTGGTGGAGTCACTGTGTACATACATTACTTATCCTGTACTGATCCTCAGTTACATCCTGTATTATACTCCAGAGCTGCACTCACTATCTGCTGGTGGAGTCACTGTGTACATACATTACTTATCCTGTACTGATCCTGAGTTACATCCTGTATTATACTCCAGAGCTGCACTCACTATTCTGCTGGTGCAGTCACGGTGTAACATGCATTACTTATCCTGTACTGATCCTGAGTTACATCCTGTATTATACTTCAGAGCTGCACTCACTATTCTGCTGGTGCAGTCACTGTGTACATACATTACGTATCCTGTACTGATCCTCAGTTACATCCTGTATTATACTCCAGAGCTGCACTCACTATTCTGCTGGTGGAGTCACTGTGTACATACATTACTTATCCTGTACTGATCCTGAGTTACATCCTGTATTATACCCCAGAGCTGCACTCACTATTCTGCTAGTGGAGTCACTGTGTACATACATTACATTACTTATCCTGTACTGATCCTGAGTTATATCCTGTATTATACTCCAGAGCTGCACTCACTATTCTGCTGGTGCAGTCACGGTGTACATGCATTACTTATCCTGTACTGATCCTGAGTTACATTCTGTATTATACTTCAGAGCTGCACTCACTATTCTGCTGGTGCAGTCACTGTGTACATACATTACTTATCCTGTACTGATCCTGAGTTACATCCTGTATTATACTCCAGAGCTGCACTCACTATTCTGCTGGTGGAGTCACTGTGTACATACATTACTTATCCTGTACTGATCCTGAGTTACATCCTGTATTATACCCCAGAGCTGCACTCACTATTCTGCTGGTGGAGTCACTGTGTACATACATTACATTACTTATCCTGTACTGATCCTGAGTTACATCCTGTATTATACTCCAGAGCTGCACTCACTATTCTGCTGGTGGAGTCATTGCGTGCCTCCTGTATTTTATTCTTAATCTCACAGTTAATGGAAACAGACAACAAATATGGGGTTGCTCTATAAATCCTATGATGTGCAGCTGCATTCCGGATGTGGCCTCCTAGGACAGCTCTGTGACTATTCCCTCTGGGATTCCCGCTCTGTGTCTCTGAAGCTTCTTCTTGCACTACAGAGTCATGGACACGTTCTGGGTAAATTAGTTCAAGCCTTCAGTTTTGGACGCGATCCTCTGGGATAACACGAGCTGCTGTGGATTTCCTCCTTCCACAGCTGAGAATTACGGGATCCACATAATTGGTCTCAGATTTTCCGTTTTCCTCTTTTATGTTTTAAAGGGGTTTTCCGGTAATATTGATTTTACCTCCAAAGCCAGTCATTGGCTGGAGCTGTGCATGTGACCGTGCCCGTGCACTGCCGGATGTGAACAGCAGGGGGATCGGACGAAGGACATAGCGGAGGCAGCGCTTGCTTAAAAATCAATATTACCAGAAAACCCCTTTAAGTGAAATAAAGGGGCAGCAGTGTGTCCTTAATACACGTCATATGATTGTGGATCTGCAGCTTCTGGGGTGCACTACAAGTGCCATGAGAGCAGCCTGGATTGTGGCATGGGTATTGCAGTGGTATTACATAGGCACTGTATGGTGGCCTTCTTGGAGCATTCTATAGAGCATTGTTATATAGGAACTACATGGTGCTATTATGTAGCCAATGAATACTACTAGTATGCATTCACTGTATGGCACTGTTATGTAGACAGTATATACCGCTAGTATGCATTCACTATATGACACTGTTATGTAGACAGTGTATACCGCTAGTATGTATTCACTGTATGGCACTGTTATGTAGACAGTATATACCGCTAGTATGTATTCACTATATGACACTATTATGTAGACATTGTATACCACTAGTATGCATTCACTGTATGGCACTATTATGTAGACAGTGTATACCGCTAGTATGTATTCACTGTATGGCACTATCATGTAGACATTGTATACCGCTAGTATGTATTCACTGTATGGCACTATTATGTAGACATTGTATACCACTAGTATGTATTCACTGTATGGCACTATTATGTAGACATTTTATACCATTAGTATGTATTCACTGTATGGCACTATTATGTAGACATTTTATACCACTAGTATGTATTCACTGTATGGCACTATCATGTAGACAGTGTATACCACTAGTATGTATTTACTGTATGGCACTATTATGTAGACATTTTATACCATTAGTATGTATTCACTGTATGGCACTATTATGTAGACATTGTATACCACTAGTATGCATTCACTGTATGGCACTATTATGTAGACAGTGTATACCGCTAGTATGTATTCACTGTATGGCACTATCATGTAGACATTGTATACCGCTAGTATGTATTCACTGTATGGCACTATTATGTAGACATTGTATACCACTAGTATGTATTCACTGTATGGCACTATTATGTAGACATTTTATACCATTAGTATGTATTCACTGTATGGCACTATTATGTAGACATTTTATACCACTAGTATGTATTCACTGTATGGCACTATCATGTAGACAGTGTATACCGCTAGTATGTATTTACTGTATGGCACTATCATGTAGAAATTGTATACCACTAGTATGTATTCACTGTATGGCACTATCATGTAGACATTGTATACCACTAGTATGTATTTACTGTATGGCACTATCATGTAGACATTGTATACCACTAGTATGTATTTACTGTATGGCACTGTTATGTAGACATTGTATAACACTAGTATGTATTTACTGTATGGCACTATCATGTAGACATTGTATACCACTAGTATGTATTTACTGTATGGCACTGTTATGTAGACATTGTATACCACTAGTATGTATTCACTGTATGGCACTATCATGTAGACATTGTATACCGCTAGTATGTATTCACTGTATGGCACTATCATGTAGAAATTGTATACCACTAGTATGTATTTACTGTATGGCACTGTTATGTAGACATTGTATACCACTAGTATGTATTTACTGTATGGCACTATCATGTAGACATTTTATACCACTAGTATGTATTTACTGTATGGCACTATCATGTAGAAATTGTATACCACTAGTATGTATTCACTGTATGGCACTATTATGTAGACAGTATATACCGCTAGTATGTATTCACTGTATGGCACTGTTATGTAGACATTGTATAACACTAGTATGTATTTACTGTATGGCACTATCATGTAGACATTGTATACCACTAGTATGTATTTACTGTATGGCACTGTTATGTAGACATTGTATACCACTAGTATGTATTCACTGTATGGCACTATTATGTAGACATTGTATACCACTAGTATGTATTCACTGTATGGCACTATCATGTAGAAATTGTATACCGCTAGTATGTATTCACTGTATGGCACTATTATGTAGACAGTGTATACCACTAGTATGTATTCACTGTATGACACTATTATGTAGACAGTGTATACCACTAGTATGTATTCACTGTATGGCACTATTATGTAGACAGTGTATACCGCTAGTATGTATTCACTGTATGGCACTATTATGTAGACAGTGTATACCACTAGTATGTATTCACTGTATGGCACTGTTATGTAGACATTGTATAACACTAGTATGTATTTACTGTATGGCACTATCATGTAGACATTGTATACCACTAGTATGTATTTACTGTATGGCACTGTTATGTAGACATTGTATACCACTAGTATGTATTCACTGTATGGCACTATTATGTAGACAGTATATACCGCTAGTATGTATTCACTGTATGGCACTGTTATGTAGACATTGTATACCACTAGTATGTATTTACTGTATGGCACTATCATGTAGACATTGTATACCACTAGTATGTATTCACTGTATGGCACTATTATGTAGACATTGTATACCACTAGTATGTATTCACTGTATGGCACTATTATGTAGACAGTGTATACCACTAGTATGTATTCACTGTATGGCACTATTATGTAGACAGTGTATACCACTAGTATGTATTCACTGTATGGCACTATCATGTAGACATTGTATAACACTAGTATGTATTCACTGTATGGCACTGTTATGTAGACATTGTATACCACTAGTATGTATTCACTTTATGGCACTATTATGTAGACATTGTATACCACTAGTATGTATTCACTGTATGGCACTATTATGTGTTTACTGTACAGATCTATGTTATAGAAATGGTGTCCTATTGCAATGTGTTTATTGTATACTGCTATTACTTATTCACTGTAAGGTACTATTACATACACCCTGTATGGCAATTTTATGTGTTCTCTGCACAGTTCTATTCTGCAGACATATAATGGTGCTATTATATGTTCACTGTGTTTCTCAATCATTTAGACCCTGTATGGCACTTTTAAACACTCTCTGTATAGCACTATAGGCACTGTTATGTATTCTTTCCTTCTCCCTATTAATGTTGCCACTGTATGGTGGTATTATTTTTTTGTACAATTACTACTCTCCCCACACAGGGCGCTCTAACCCCAAAAATCTGCTGTAATATGTGGGGAAACTCTGCAGCAAGTGTTCAATGTTTCTGCAGAACCTCCACAAGTGAACTGTAGCATTACGTAGTCCAGCACATCACCCAGAAACAGTATGGCGGTATTTTAATATAAGAAATACGAAGAACCTTTGACTAATCCATTATGAGCTGAGCACATTAATGCGCTATTTTATGTGGTTACCGCATCAGATCAGGAATTCCAGAAGGAGAATCACATGTCGAGTAACTGGTGGAGACACGCAAGTCTTATCAAAGCTGTTTTTTTTTTTTTTTATCCCTTTTGGTTTAGTATCAACCAGACTTCTAGACCGCCATCTAGATCATTGATTATGTCTGGGACACACCCGCCCCTGATGATAAAAAAACAGTTACTGGGGAAAACTGGACCATAACCGGACAACGGCTTCCTCTACTCTTAAAGAAAATGTCCATTTTCGAAAAGCATTTTGTTTTTAGGTCCTAAACACTAAATATATTCATCTCATGATATGTCTGTATAGTGAGAGCTTCATAACCCCTGTATAATCCATAAAGTAAAAAAAAAAAATGGTTGTCTTTAGCCACCACTAGAGGGAGCTTACTGAAAATGATTTTATCATTAGCCAGCTCCACCTAGTGGTGACTTAAGGCAGGCAGAATGTTATCATAGATGTATTGTAAAATGACTCCACAGCTGTAATATACCTATGGGCATCTATAGAATGAATCTTATTACAATCCCTTTAAGAAGATGGGTCGGGCATGTACTTTCTGAAAAGAGAAATCACCCTGGTTTAACTAATGGCCGCACCCCTCCCTGCGATTATGGAGATTGTAATAAATGACCCTGTGATCTCCCTGATGGGCACTACAGTGGTTAAAAGGTGCCGGGGGTCATTTACTACCTGACCCTATCAATACATTATTACTAATAGTTACAGGTCAGCATTGATCACCCTGTAGCGACTGTCCATCCTGCACACAGATAACACGTTCCCCCGTGCCGTATCAACCTCAATGTGGAGTGATGAACAGGAAGCCAAGCATTGATTTATATGAATTACAAGGCTACAAATTGTAAAATTATTCTTGAAATAAAGCCGCCACATTGTGCACCATTCAGCCTCCATCTACCTGTTTTCTTCAGGCTATTGAGGTCGTTTTCTACCAGGCTGTACCTTCCACTGAACTGAATGGAAACTCTAAGACAAAGAACATTCAATAGTTGTACAAAGCATCGGTGGGCCGTCACGTGGCACAGAAAGCAAAGGAGAATGATTATGGGAAGGTGTGATATTACAGATATAGAGAAGGCAGACATTCTTTAAAGGGGTTCTCCAGGAATCGAGGAAATTAAAATACTTGAATATTACTTAATTATAAATATATTCCAAAATACCTTTCATTATTCATAATGGCTCATTTTGTCTAGGGAGCAATCATTAGGAGAAACAAAATGGCCGCTGACCTATTAGTTCACACAAAACCTGTCCTAATCATACAGGAGGACAAGTTACTTCAGGACACTGCGGTAAAGAGCTGCTTCATCCTCCTCTTCTACTCGTCAGGGATTGTGATCATGAGCAGAGGTGGCTATTGAGCAGCAGCACTTGTATGCAGTTTACATTACCACAGTTTGTCCTGTCTGTACTTCATGTCTCCTCCTGAACCCCATTCCTACAGAGATTATGATGAAGATCAGCTGTATTCAAGATCATAATCCCTGACAAGCAGAGAGGAGACTGAGACAGTACTTTACCTCAGTGTTGTGAAGTAACTTGTCCTCCTGTGTGATTAGGACAGGTTTTGTGTGCACTAATAGGACGGCGGCCATTTTGTTTCTCCTAATCATTGCTCTCTAGACAAAACGAGCCATTATAACTAATGAAAGGTATTTGGGAATATATTTATAATAAAGTAATATTTATGTATTTTCATTTTCTTAATTCCCGGAGAACCCCTTTAAGCCACACTCACCCCTGTAGTTCTAATGACTCAAGTTTAAGTAAAGCCTTCGTGGGTCTTGGTGCTGCTTGGGTCTTGGTGCTGCCGCCATAATACAGACCCCATAATGAAGCCGTATGATGGTCGTGGGGGTAGTTGTATTAAGTTGAGTCACCAAAGGACAAGGGTTGCCTTTTAAGACAATTCCTTTAAATAGAGTCAAGCTACAATACCAGGCATGAGCATAGGTGGCGCTGTTTCCAGAATTTCTTAATCTTATTTATTTATTTATTTTATGCACTTATATATAAGGGCAATAAATAAATAAACAATCTTATTCACTCCCTTTAAAGGTGGTTTCTGATACTAATGGACTATCCTAAGGATAAGTGCATGCAGCCTGCATACCCACCACCAGTCAGCTGTTTCAGGCCTCCCCCAGAGCCAGAAACTATACAGTGGATGGTGCTGTCCGATGTGTAGTTCCCAGAGCCGGCATGCTGCAGCTGAGCTCCCAAATGTGAGTTGCGGCACAACCACAACACAGTGGATGGAACCCTTGCTTCTGTGGTTCCGTCCATTATATACAGTAGTTTTTGATCCATCCAGCTGATTGGTGGGGGTGCCAGGTGTCGGACACCCCACCACCACCTATACTGAGGATAGGCCATGAATAACTAAGTACAGGAAAACCCCTTTAAGAGCAAAGGCACCAATTCTGCCCCGTGTTGGTTCTCACTACTCTTGGTCGCCCCCCTGCAGGCCATAAAGGGAATTGCAGCATATAAAGCGCCACTATAATGAGCCCGTCTCCTATTACGCTCTCCATTTAATCGGACCTGTAAATTTTCTGGTGAAGCGCGGTAATGAGCGAGACCGCAGTTTCCTCTGGGAACTAGGACGGGGTTTCCACACTGTGTGACTGGATGCTTTTTTTTTTTTTTCCCCTTTCTCCAGTAATGAATTTGTTTTCTCCTATGTGAAATGCCGAGCTCTTGACCCTCGCCAGAAAACACAAAAGAACGGACTGATTAAAACAGGCTGCGGGGAATGTGGGAACGAAACGCGCAGAGCGACGCGTGGAACCTGCCGAAAACCAGACGCTCTGCATCCACTTTTATGTTTTAATATCCTGGGTAATTTTAGCTACTTCCGTACATACTGTAAAAATAGAAGGAATGGGTGGGCGGTCGTGTGGCCTCAGCTCAGCTGCGTTACTGGATCCAGACGGGACTAAAGAGGGGAACATGAGCCCCCCCACCCCCTCTTCTTTCATTTTATGACCCACCCCAGGGTTATTTGTTTGGTAGTTAGGCAATAAATCTATGAAAAGACGGATACATTGTGATGAGTGAGTTTCTTTGGCGGTATGCTTTACACAAAGGGTCCAGTCCAGTCTTATTGAATATTAAGGGGAATGTCCATCCTGGAAATTTCCGAGCTGAATTATTTCTTAACATGTTCTTAGACCCATCAGAGCTCCGTTTTTTTTCTAATACCGACCTCCAAATTCTCTTCATAGACATAGAACTAAATGATAAAATTCTGATTGCCTGTAGCCACCATTAGAGGGAGCCCAAGAGCCTACTGTATACTGTTCATATACATTCAACTCTAAAAGGGGACATTCACACAACAAATTTTGACGTGGACAGCCGCGCTGAAAACCCGGCGGTGGTTGTGTCCTTTCTGCCTCCCCTACACCTCAATGGATGGCAGTACTGAGGATCACGGAGAGGTGGCTTAAAGCCATGCCCGCGCCTAGTAGGGACAGGTCCCTTCTTGGTGTGGCCTTGGCTTTAATCCGCCTCTCTGGGATCCTCAGCACTGCATCCCTTTGAAATGAAAATAATGTGGCTGCCGGTTTTAGGCAAAATTCTGTGTAAAAAACCGCCCATGTGAGCAACCCCTAATAACACAGTATGCTGTAAGCTCTCAAGCTCCCTCTAGTGGTTACTGCAGATAGAATCCTGGTTGCCTTCAGCCACCAACAGAGGGAGCCCAAAAGCTTACTAAATACTGTAAAACTCTATAATAGCACAACATGCAGTAAGCTCCCTCTATTGGTAACTGTAGATAAAATCCTCCTTGTCTGCAACCACCACTTGGGGGAGCTGAAGAGCTCACTGCATACTGTACATACATTGAACTCTATAATAAAACAGTATGCAGTGAGCTCCCTATAGTGCTTGCTGCAGATAAAAATCCTGTTTCCACATATTCAAGAGCTTACTGCAAAGTGTTTATACATTAAACTCTATAATAACACAGTATGCTGTTAGCTCCTCTAGCGGTGTCTGTAGATAAAAACCTCCTTGCCTGCAGACACCACTAGAGGGAGCTCAAGAGCTTAATGAATACTGTTTATATATTGAACTTTGTAATAGCACACTATGCAGTAAGCTCCCTCTAATGGTGACAGTACATAAAATCCTGTTTGCCTGTAGCCACCACTAGAGGGAGCCAAAGAGCTTACTGAATACTGTTTTTTTAATGTACTGTCACATAAACTACCATTGATTTGTGCTATAATTTATATCAGTTCTAAAAATCCGACTGATCCCACCAAGTCTCAACTGCTTTTTTAGTAAGGAGAATGGCATTAAAATTTTTAAAAACATCATATTTTTACACAAAATATTGAAATTCACACTTTATTTTGTTATACATTGTTATATGAGTGATCCTACACATTGAGGCAGGGGCTCACTATGGGGGTGCAGAAGTAGCCATGGAGTCAGGCCTCTGCTTGGGTTAGTTGATGTACCACTCTGTGTGTCTTCTTTTTGGTGATTTTTGGTCTTTTCCTCCAGATAATGGACGTTAACACTTCAATTATTACGACAACAAACCACAAGATGTAAAACTTGAAAACACATTTGCAGAAAATTCATGTGAATCGGTTACGGCCCCTACAGTGCCGGGGGGGCGGTCAAATGAGCGACATCAGATCTGTAACATCCCACCACCACCATCCTCCACCTCAGCATAAAGTCAGGATGGTTCCCAGCGGTGTCGGAGGCCACCTTTATGTGTCTCCCCAGGTGCCCATGCACTTCCAGCTTTGGATTTACTGTCTGTATAGGATCTGACAGGGTCAAATGTCCCGAAGTGCGGAGACTGGTAATTGGTTGTTAGGCTGACACGGCTGTATGACCCTGTGTGACTGTAATTGGCAGCTTAAAGTAAGAAAGTGCACTCACCTACACACCTCAGCTGCTGCAGAACATCATAATACACACCTCAGCTGCTGCAGAACATCATAATACACACCTCAGCTGCTGCAGAACCTCATAATACACACCTCAGCTGATGTTAAACCTCATAATACACACCTCAGCTGCTGCAGAACCTCATAATACACACCTCAGCTGCTGCAGAACCTCGTAACACACACTTCAGCTGCTGCAGAACCTCATAATACACACCTCAGCTGCTGCGGAACCTCATAATACACACCTCAGCTGCTGCAGAACCTCATAATACACACCTCAGCTGCTGCGGAACCTCATAATACACACCTCAGCTGCTGCAGAACCTCATAATACACACCTCAGCTGCTGCAGAACCTCCTAATACACATCTCAGCTGCTGCAGAACATCGTAATACACACCTCAGCTGCTGCGGAACCTCATAATACACACCTCAGCTGCTGCAGAACATCGTAATACACACCATAGCTGCTGCAGAACCTCATAATACACACCTCAGCTGCCTGCAGAACCTCGTAACACACACTTCAGCTGCTGCAGAACCTCATAATACACACCTCAGCTGCTGCGGAACCTCATAATACACACCTCAGCTGCTGCAGAACCTCATAATACACACCTCAGCTGCTGCGGAACCTCATAATACACACCTCAGCTGCTGCAGAACCTCATAATACACACCTCAGCTGCTGCAGAACCTCCTAATACACATCTCAGCTGCTGCAGAACATCGTAATACACACCTCAGCTGCTGCGGAACCTCATAATACACACCTCAGCTGCTGCAGAACATCGTAATACACACCATAGCTGCTGCAGAACCTCATAATACACACCTCAGCTGCTGCAGAACCTCGTAATACACACCATAGCTGCTGCAGAACCTCATAATACACACCTTAGCTGCTGCAGAACCTCAGCTGCTGCAGAACATCATAATACTCACCTCAGCTGCTGCAGAACATCATAATACACACCTCAGCTGCTGCAGAACATCATAATACACACCTCAGCTGCTATAGAGCTTCTATATAAAAATACAATGGTATTTCTTAAAGAAGTTCTGCAGCAGCTGAGGTATGCATTATATCCTATATTTTATTTGTATTACTGTGCATGCATGATTCTCCATTCCCGGTAATGCACTGATACGATGGCTGCAGTTACCGTATTTCTTCCAGTAGCAGCGCCCCACCTCTTACATTGCATCCGTTACTGGCGAGCCGTGAGAGCCTTTGCGCCAGGCTAATGAAGTGGGCACTTACCGCGGACAATACAATAAGTGGCTTCTCTCTCCCGCAATGAATAGAAATACTTAACCTTCCTGAATTGAGGGCAGCAATTAGTTTTGTTTCTTGTATTTTTTTTGTAGGTGAAGGATTTGTGTAACCCTTGAAAAGTCTTAATCCCCGTCCTCATACACCCCCCCTACTCTGGGCTGGAGCCTATTGAGGCCCATTGATGACACAGCAATGGGGGCCCTTCTCTTGGCGTGGAGGCCGTTTCACATGGCATAGTCTACATAGAAATGGGTTGCTATAGACAGCCCCCCTGTTAGAATAGCCGTGTAGCCTTCATTCACGAGCTGCTTGGGACCGCGGCCCGGCGGCTTTTACATATGAATGGAGCTGTCTCTGAATGTGGCCACTCAGCTGATAAATGGGATCTGTTTCACCATTTCCACAGTAATAGGGGCACTTGGGAAAGTCTGAAAAAATAAAAACTTGGACGGGGGGGGTGAGAGTATTACGGTCGGATGTCTTACCAGGAGACAAAAGAGAGAGCAAGAGAGCGCAGTCCGTTACTTGGGGGAGAACAACAAACCCCTGTGAGCCCGTGACAGCGCACATCCAGGGGGTCATGGCATACAGAACCCTGTGACTTTCTAGGGGCAATCAGCAGGGAACCGTGCAAGATCCTAAGAGGCATTTCTTAAAGGAGAAATCTATGTTATTGAATTATTGGCATAAATACATTTTAAATTCTGCCCTGATTCACTTCTTCTTATATTTTTATAGTGGTCAGGGGTCAGTTTTTCTCATACACAACTCCAAATCCTCTGTATAAACACTAAATGTTGCCACCACTAGAGGGAGCTCCAGAGCTTACTGCAAACTCTTTATAAACTGAGCTCAGAATGGGACAGATATACTAAGATGGCGTTACATATGTCAGTCTGTTGTCATTAACTGCACCAAATGTATTAAGAGGTACAGGCCACTAGACAGCAGGATGCCTTCTAGCATCAGAGACTGGGAGACCAAACTACTGAACAGCTAAATTGGGAACTGAACCACTAGACACTATGGATAAGGGACACAAAGTCACTAGACAGCTGGACTGGGCATCAAAACACTAGATACCATGGATTAGGGACAGCAAACTACTAAATACCAGGAAGTAGTGGTCCCAACTCGATAGCAGGGACTGGAATGTCAGTCCACTAGACCCCAGGGATTAGAAATCCATATTCACTAGATAATATGGCTTGGGCACCAAACCACTAGACACTAGGACTGGGCACCGAACCACTAGACACCAGGACTGGGCACCACTTCACTAGACAATAGGGATTACAGGTGACTAGAAAGCTGGAGTGGATGCCAAACCACTAGTCACCAGAGATAAAGGACACTAAAGCATTAAATATCAGTACATAATAGTCCAGAACTGTTAGACAGCTGGGACTGGCATGGCAGACCACTATACATAAGGGATTAGGAATCCATATTTACCGAATAGTCTGACTAGGGCACCAAACAACTGAGAGACGAACCACTAGACACCAGGGATTAGAGATGCCAAATCAATAGACAACTGGACTGGGCACCAAACCACTAGACACCAGGTATTAGGGGCATCAAGTCAATAGACAACTGGACTGGGCACCAAACCACTAGACACCAGGAATTAGGGGCACAAAGGCAATGGACAGCTGGACTGGGCACTGAACCACTAGACCCCAGGGATTAGGGGCACCAAATCAATGGACAGCTGGACTGGGCACTGAACCGCTAGACACCAGGTATTAGGGACACCAAGTCAATAGACAACTGGACTGGGCACCAAACCACTAGACACCAGGGATTAGGGGCACAAAGGCAATGGACAGCTGGACTGGGAACTGAACCACTAGACACCAGGGATTAGGGACACCAAGTCAATAGACAGCTTGACTGGGCACTGAACCACTAGACACCAGGGATTAGGGGCACCAAATCAATGGACAGCTGGACTGGGCACTGAACCACTAGACCCCAGGGATTAGGGACACCAAGTCAGTAGACAGCTTGACTGGGCACTGAACCACTAGACACCAGGGATTAGGGGCACCAAATCAATGGACAGCTGGACTGGGCACTGAACCACTAGACCCCAGGGATTAGGGACACCAAGTCAGTAGACAGCTTGACTGGGCACTGAACCACTAGACACCAGGGATTAGGGGCACCAAATCAATGGACAGCTGGACTGGGCACTGAACCACTAGACCCCAGGGATTAGGGGCACCAAATCAATGGACAGCTGGACTGGGCACCGAACCTCTAGACACCAGAGATTAGGGGCACCAAGTCAATAGACAGCTGGACTGGGCACTGAACCACTAGACACCAAGGATTAGGAACCCAGATTAACTGTATACAACTAGATACTAGGACTAGGGGACTAAATTCTAGTCACTAGCCACATGACAAGTGGTAATGGGGGTGCCAGAGGGTAACCTTTAGCTTCTGGACATCATAAATCAAGATGGTGCCATTCAGCTACTTAATATTAGGGACTTGGACAGGGACCAGAGACTGTGGAACAGACAGATATTCTGGGCACCAGGGATTGTGGCACCAAACCCATAAATCGGTGGTCTCCACTCTGTGACTCTCCAACTGTCACAAAACAACTTCCCAGAATGCCTTGACAGCTATTGAGTATGAAGGCATGTTGAGCATGTTGTGAGTTGTAGTTTAGTAACATTGGTTCTTTCAATGGAAAGACTGGGGAAGTCCAGTATGTACGGCAACAGTGTTTCCCATAGCAACCAATCACGACTCAGCTTACATTTTTCAGGAGCAGAGTACGAAATGAAAGCAATGCTGTGATTGGCCCCTTGTGTATTGCACATAGTATAGGTGCGGTATAGGGGGCACCAATACATTATAAATCTCCACCTTCTCCGGGGAGAACCTGACACATCTGGGACGTCCTCATTGCTATTTCTCTCCATCATCGGCCTTTCACCGGTGACCTTAAAATAGCTCCGTAGAGCTAGAGGCTCTCGTGAGGCACCTGGCACTGCAATTGATTTCATGTCAACGGCGCCCTTTATGTTGCTGTAAACACACCGCCCCCCCTGTCATCCCAAAATAAATTCTCAGGGGTGTGCAGATGTTCATGTGGATGGAAATATAACAATCGTTCTGTAATAAGGCCGCTGCAGAACTACAGGTGTCAGCCAGAGGGAATAATTACTATATGGGGGCATTAAGGGGACTGGGTGCCAATAGTTATGCTTTGGGTGGAGTTAAAGGGTTATTCTCATCATGGACAATGGGGGCATTTCACTAGGATATGCCCCCATTGTCTTATAGGTGCAGGTCCCACCACTGGGACCTGCACCTATATCGAGAACGGAGCCCTGCAAGGTGGTAGCTGGAGGACTCCGGTCCGGCCACCACCAAGCCAGCTCCCTGTAGAAGTGAATAGGAGCGCACTGCTCATGATCGGCCACCGTTCCCATTCACTTCTATGGGGCTGACGGAAATATTTTCGGCGGCCCCATAGAAAATGGGCTCCGTTCTCGATATAGGTGCGGGTCCCAGTGATATGACTCGCACCTGTATGACAATTGTCCATGATGACACAAACCCTTTAACGGCGTGGCCTAGTATGAAAAAATTTGCCGCTGTGCACTATTTGTGCCAAATATATTGACCCTCTGCAATTTTCTAAAGTTGGGAGGTATGACATCATGCTTCAGATGTATCTGTACCCGCTTCGGACATGTAAGAAACCGATTCAGGAAGCTGAGATATGAGGAGCTGTTTAATGGGATTCTCATACTGTTGAGCTGCCTTAGCTTGTGATTTTCCTTCTCTCCTTCCACATCTCAGTTCCAGTGGGAAATTGGAAAAAATCTTTAGATTTTTTTTTTATGTTCTGAATGGAGAAAGGTCTTAACACGTGTTCTTCTGACGAGAACATGGAGACACAACACAGAATACTTCGTCAGCGTTAATCTGTAATGAAGGGAATTTAATAGCTCCGTCTTGTTCGGGAGATTTCCTAAAGACGTGTAACCGGCTAATGGAAAATCCAAGGTGCTAATCAGCTGGTGATCATTAGAGGTTAATGAGGTGCTCCTCCATTCATTACACAAATCAAGCTCATTAGGGTTGATCATTAGGCGTGGTTCTCCGAGCTCCTGACTGTGCAGATCTGTCTCAGCACAGCATTACCCTAGGCTTAGTTCAGACCAGCACTTTGCATCTACAGGTGACAAATTGAAATAGAAAATCAGCGCACCTTTAGAAAAGCCTACTGGCATTGGGCTAGCTGATGCTTATGGCTGCACGTGTCTGTAATTCACACACATGGCTCCAGGGATCATCAATCCCAAAGTGTAGTATTCCCAGAGATGGAAACCTTTCTCATAGACATAGTTGGCACCACCATAGGAGGTTTAAAGATGGTCTGCTGGCTTCCCACCTGAAGGCACCAGACCTTGTCTCAATGGGGCTTCACGGGATCTCTTCTGTCCCAGATGGACTATGTAAGTACAGGATCCATTCCATTTCCATTCTTGTCTCTGTGTGCTTTGTCTAATACCAGTGCCTGGGGAGGATGGTACTGGACCTGGCCCTGTCCATGCATACCATTTTAGCTGTGTTTTGTACTGCACCCCATCAGCTCCTGTTGGTTTCTCTTAGGATCATTCACAAGAGATGTTAATGGGCCATAGATTATAATGCACAAACACCTTCATTTTAGCAACTGATAAGGGCACAGAAACCGGGTGGCCACCGTTCATGAGCCAAGGTGAGAATTTCCCTGGCTGCAGCATCCGTCACTGATTACAGCACCCTACCCTGGTGGCACTCTTCCCTGTCTTTAGCTCCCTTTGCTGGTGGTACCCTTCCATAACAGTAGCACCCTTCCTTGGTGCAACCATCTCTGACTGTAGCACCCTTGACTGGTATCACCGTTTCCTGACTGTAACACCCTACCCTTTCTGTAGCACCTTTCCCTGGTGGCACCCTTTCCAGATTATAGCCTTCTTCTCTGACTGTATCTCCCATCCATGGAGGCACCATTACCTGAGTGTAGCACCCTTTCCTGGTGACAACCTTCTCTGACAGTAGCAGCACTTTTTCCTGATGGTAGCACCCCCTTCATGGTGGCACCCTTCTCTGACAGTAGCATCCTTCCCAAGTGGCACCCTTCCCTGACTGTAGTACCTTTTTCCTAGTAGCACTCTTCACAGCTGTAGCACCCTCACCCGCTGGCACCCTTTTGGAGAAGGAGGGGCATTAGGTAACTTCGGACTGCAAAAAGACTAAAAGCACCTCTGACCCTGACTGTATCTCCCATCCATTGAGGCACCATTACCTGAGTGTAGCACCCCCTTCATGGTGGCACCCTTCTCTGACAGTAGCATCCTTCCCAAGTGGCACCCTTTTTTGATAGTAGCATCCTTTCCAGGTGGCAACCTTCCCTGACTGTAGTACCTTTTTCCTAGTAGCACTCTTCACAGCTGTAGCACCCTCACCCGATGGCACCCTTTTGGAGAAGGAGGGGCACCAGGTAACTTCAGACAGCAAAAACACTACAAGCACCTCTGACCCAGACCCATCCATGGAACAATGAATTCACTCATCTTTACATACTGTTCAGCAGTGGTTCTCCAGCTAATGTGACTTTACAACTCCCAGCATACCTTGACAGCCTGTGACATGGTGAGAGTTGTAGTATCCTAATAGCTGAAGAAACAGACAAGGCAGCCTGGAACGTAAGTTCTGGTGTGGGCATTACATCTCCTGGGCTTCAATGCAAAATCTGTACAAGGGCCCCCGGCTACCATGTGTCATTGGTGTCTTCTTGAGGTCTTTGGGCTCCTACAGACACCAGGGCTGGGGTGTAACTGCTACTTCTGCACCCCCTCTAGGCTCTAGCTACACTCCAGATGGAGAACATGAAAGAACATGTCTCCTCCTCTGAGTATACAGTGGTATGTAGTATTTTGTGGCTATCCCATTACCTTTCATGTTTCCCGTGTATAACAGCGTGGCCGATGTCTCCTCTTTCACTGACTTTCCCTTGTGATTGTATTTCAAAGTGCAGCGATTCGCTGGAGGACAGCCATTGTTTTCTGCTCTGGGCCCTGGACTGAATGGCAGCTTCTAATAGTATTGGCCCTGGGTGCGAGAGCTGGAGTAAGGTAAGACTGCAGGAATGCATTCCTAGAGATACCGATGTGTACTAGTTTCTGCAGGTGACGTAGAAGAGGAAGCAGGTCAAGAAAAGGTGCGTGAGCAGCCTTCGAAAATCAACATGACTCAGGGGTGACCAAGAAGCAAGGAACATGGGAGGAACCTTTTTTGTGAGGAGTCGTGTGATTTTAGAGAAGTATTTTCACATTTTACACTTTTGTGGTGGCGTTTGATTGTAGTTTTTTTTTCATAGCTGCCATATTACTGCTCATTATAGAAGGTAACTGGGAAGATGGTTTCAGACCATACTATGTTTTTATAATAATTAAAATGATCCACAGCAATTTAGAAAAATAAATAGGGGACTACGGCTTAAAAAAAAAATTAGGACCATTTCCTTAAATCGTGCCAGTACAAAAAGACAAAAATATATAACAGCAAAGCTGTGTACAAACATAGCAAGATCCACCACTCAATCACCTTCTAGGACCTCAACTTTTAGGAGGGATCCTCCACATTATCACCTTTCGAAATATCAACTTTCAGGCAGGATCCTCCATACTATCATCTTCTGTGACATCTACTTTTAGGCAGGATCCTTCACATTATCACCTTCTATGACCGCTACTTGTAGGCAATATCCTCCACACTCTCCACTTCTGGGACCTTAACTTTTAGGAGGACCCAATGCATTTTCACCTCTTCCACACTATCACCTTCTATGACCTCAACTGTTAGGCAGGATCCTCCACACTATCACCTTTTGTGAGCTCAACCTTTAGGCAGGATCCTTCACATTATAACCCTCTGTGACCCCTACTTGTAGGCAGTATCCTCCATACTCTCCACTTCTGGGACCTCAACTTTTAGGAGGTCTCACTGCGTTATCACCTCCGTGACCTCAAATTCTAAGTGAATCCACTGCATTAACACCTTCTATGACCAACTTTTGGGCAGGATCCTCCACACTATCACCTTCTGGGCCCTCAATGTTTAGGGAGATATCGGCTACGCGATCACCTCCTGTAACCTAAATTTTGGAGGGTGGCCACCATACTGTCACTCTGGCTGAGGGTGACTTCAGCTTTTAGGAGTTATCCAACCTACTTACCACTAAAATATCACCTTCCATTACCTCAACTTTTAGGGGGAATCCACCATACCATTACCCTGCTCGACCCTGGCTTAAAGAATTCTTATCTTCTGTCCTGGCTAAAATATTGATCCCTAAACCATAAGTCAATGTTCATACTATTTTGCTGCAAAATTGCCTGGCCCCAATAGATAATCACTAACAGGGCTTCCAGCTTTACACAAGATTACAGTACTGATCTCCACATATGGGACAGATAGGTTCATATGGGCCCTCTCAGACTCAAGGTATGATTGCAACCTCTACACCTCTCCGACCTAACAAAGGATAAGAGATGAAGAAGGCCTTCCTTCTGTCCCAGCATGGAAAATGTATGATTATAAGAAGCTCCACCAGTAATGGGTCTTTTTGGATTTTCTGCTTGTTGATTAGATGAATCCATCTTAATTTACCACACATTTTTCTCCATTTTCTTTTTTTTTATTACTTGTGCTTGAAGTATTGGTCTCTACACCATAAGTATATATAATGTTCACTCTGATATAAATACATATTACAATAGTAAAAAAAATGTCCTAAGCCCGACTCAGTAGCCCATACAAGTCCACAAGTGGGCAAAAGTGATTGTAAGTTTACAATTTTTAATGCCATTTACCCCCCAAGGCTGATTTTTTTAAGAAGGGGGGGTGCGGTCTCTGCCCCGGTCTCATACTTCCCCCGAAGAGGGCTGATGCATCGAAGAACCAAGTAAATGCCCGTTTTCATCATATAAAAGATACCAGTCTAGCCAAAAGCATCAAAAAACATCAGTCCCAACCAAAGTTGTGGCCGGTCATCTGGTAAAACTTCATGTTGTACGGTCGGAGAACTCCTTAAGGCGTAACAAAACTGTCTTATCGATATCGGGGTGTGGACGCCCCTTGGATTTGCCTAGGCATCTTGGCTTGCCACTTCCCTCCGGTTTCTTCAGGCATGGAAATCCCTTAGTTTTGTTGAAGTAAAAATGTTTATCGGTAATAACCCTCTTTAATCCCAAAAAGTCCTGGACTCGGCCCATCTCTTGGGCGGGGTCACTGACGAGTCTCTCCCCGCTGACGAAAAGGAATTTTGAGAGAGGGAAGTACTGGAGCCAGTTCTCTAAGTGCTTAGCATAGATACCTATACGGATGGCACTCCAGGTTGTATCGATTGTCCCCATGCTGCTGTTTTTGAAGGCCAACGCCTGGAAGGAAGGTAGGGACGGAGTTTTTGACAGGGTCTGTGTGTAGTCAGAGATGGCCCTGGTCACTGGATTTCGGACCACCACTATGAGCTTTGTGTCCTTGGACATGTTGTAAATTCGACTCGGCGCCTCTGGGGTTACAAAGTAACTTGGAGTCTTCTCCATCGTGATCTGTCCATCTAAGGTCCGAGGCATCAAGTTCCTTAATAAAAAAACAGAAGAGATATAATATGTTAGCTTCATCTAGATTGATATTTTATGAAATATTAATGAGAAAATCAACATTGAGGATGTTCTGGATGAATTAAAGAAATGGACCCACACATGGTGGCTACCAGAAGACAAGGAGCGCACACTTGGTGCTTTAGGGCTTTGTGTATTTTATTATAATGGGAGTCTCAAATCTCAGACCTGCTGGGAGAACAGTGCCCTTTGGGCAATAAAAAGTGGCCACTTAAAGGATAAGATGAAGTCGAGAGCCACTCATGTGCAGAGCACCTCACTACATAAGCACTCACTTGTGAGAAGAGTCACTTGACAGCAAGAAGATCAAAAGTGTCCAACAGCTCTTATCCGTGGTAACTCGGCAGTAAGTGCTCAGTTTTCCTGCAGCGCCACCATAGGGCAAATTAAGTATTACACATTGTCTATTCACATCAATGTGTTGCCTGTCTTATACAGGGCAGGACAGGTCCTCCAGAGCTCCTCCACTCCAGCTCAGAGATGAGGATACTGAACAGAGGACATCACCTATTAACCTTAAAGTTCCCAAATAGGGTGTAGGGAGATGGGTTGTCTAAAATGAGCAAAACCCCTTTAAGAGGTCTTCTCGATTCCCTAACGGATGACTTTTAAGCATAGGTGTTTATTAACCCCTTGATGATAGGCACCGTACATGTATGGAGGATGTTGTCTCATTAAAGATGGCGCTCGTTTCACACAGCAGACACCCAGGGCCAATGTCGACGCTGATCGCAGACATTTAACCTCTCAGAATCTGTTCAGGTATTTTCTGGCCTGAACAGATTCCCAATGCTGAGATCAGGGAGGCTATTTATTGGTGGTGATAGGCTGGAGCCTGTGCGAGGCTACCAGGCCTATCAAAGGTATATTCTCATGTAGGCCTGCAGGTGGCAGCACTGCATTGGAATATACTGAATGTACCATATACCACTGCATTATATCACAGTATATGAAGAAGTAATGTATTGATTGCACATTCAGGTCCCCTGGGGACAGGGAGGGGGGTAAAAAAAAGTTTTTTATAAAAATCTAAAAATTCAAATCATCCTCCTTCCCCCACAATAAAAATAAACAATATAAAAATTAAAAAATAAACATCATATACACTCTGGAATTTCAATATGCCTAAACTATTAAAATCTAAATGTATTCATCCCGTATGGTGAACGCTATACCATAAAAAAGCACTACAGATCGCCCTGCAAAAAATGAGAACAAACACAGCTCCGTGGATGGGGATTTGGTGAAGCAAAGAAAAAAGTTTTTATTTTTTCAGTATTAAAACACAAGAAAAACTATATAAATGTGCTACTGTTGTAATCGTACTGATCTCTAGAATGAAGGAAACAAGTCAGTTTTACAGCAAAAGAAACACTATAAAAACAAAAACCCATAAAACTGTTATAAAACTGCGTTTCTTCCCTCCAATCCCCCCCAATTCCACCCCATTTGGAATTTATTTACAGCTTCCCACTATTAGAAAGTGCAACTTGTCCTACAAAAAGCAAGCCCTCATATGTCTATGTGAACGGAAAAATAAAAAAGTTATGGCTCTGGGGAAGACAGGGAGTAAAAAAAAAAAAAAAAAAAAAAGCAAAAAAAAAAACAGAAAATCAAATTCTCAAAGGATTAAGATACTGGACTGTGGATTGTTCCATTTTCTTTTTGTCCAGCTGTATGGGAGGCAGCCAGCGGGAACAACAGAAGGAGACCTCGTGTTCCTCCCCTGGGGTTCTACTTTTAAGTTATGAAAGTAAATGAATTTGAAATATGTTAAATAAGTCTGAATTGTCTTTTTTTGGGTCATGATGTTCTCATTTTCTATTCAGTAGTTCCTTAGATCTGTTTACAAGAAAAGTCAAACGCCAACAATATGTCCTCCATTACAATGACAGCAATATGGCCTCCAGAGAAATTGTCATTCAACTTTCTAACTTCCAGTTAGAAGAAAATAGTCCAGTTTCTGTCGCCATTTTGTCTACATTTCTCAAGATGCCTTGTCCTGGTATCACAAAGATATCGTCGCTAGATTACATAAAAACAGAAGTTAAAGTGTAACTGTCATTCTTATTTTTTATATGTGTAATGTGTAGGGGCAGTGATACTGACCAATTTTGTAATATACTTTAATCACTGAAATCGTACATTTCTATCAGAAAAATAGCTCTAAAGTGGCCCATTTTGAGCCTTACAAACACTCCTCTGTCTTCTGTTTACATAACACAGTCAGTGTTGAGCGAGTCTACACTGTTATGTAAACAGAAGACAGAGGAGCGTTGCTAAGGCTCAAAATGGGCCACTGTAGAGCTATTTTTCTGATAGAAATATATAATTTCAGTGATTAAAGTATATTACATAAATGTTCAGTATCACTGCGGCTACACATTCCACAGTTAAAAAAAAAGAATGACAGTTACACTTTAAGAGATCTATGGAGCCTTCCATATTGTGAGGAGATTGATAATAGGTTAGTGGATGAAAGGACTTCAAGTCTACCTGCATAGGGGGCATCACGAGCCAAAAAGGTAACGGATAACTTCTTTATTAGAACTTCTAAGGATAGACAACACATTTTGGAGTTCAAGTCCCAAAGGAGCATTTACTAGCTCAAGCAGTATGCTTTTTTATTTTTTGAGCTAGTAATTGGTACCCTGTGCTCCCTGCATCAAGCACTTGAGACCTGAGAAAGGAGTCTTATAAATGCCAATACGCGTTGTCTATCCATAGAAGTTCCAATAAAGAAGTTATCCATTACCTTTTTGGGTCGTGATTTTGCGCTAAGTGATGTCCCTAGACAGTTGGACTTGAAGTCCTTTCATCCACAACCTATTCTCCTCCTGAGGTTTGGCACCCCAAACCAACAGCAGCACCGACCAATACCAAACCATAGGATCTTTCTATGTGTTGTGCCTAATGTAGCGCAACACAAAAAGATGACTCAGGCAGTAAATATTTACCCTATGAGCAACATTTTTCTCTCTACTTCTTGGCCTTCTTTCGTTTGTGAGAAGGATTTTGAAAAAAAACATAGATGCGGGGAATAGGCCCAGGAGAGGCTGCAGACTGTGCCCTGTGCAGCAGCATGCAGCATGTCATGGGCAGTGTGCAAACTCCGCCCACTGTAGGAGGATCAGAGAAGATTACTTGGCAATAGTTTTATATTATCTATGCAACAGCCTAGCCACATTATGCCTTATATCATATTATTCAAAAATCTCAGAGGCAAAAGTGATGCCAGAATTTCTACGGAGAAAATGGCTGCAAAAAGTCCAAACCATTCAAAAAAGTGTCTATACAACACCAGTCATATTCAGTGGAAACGTCCATGTGATTACAAATACTGTTTAGAATTTTTAGAACCCAGAATAATTTACAATGCCCCTGTGCACCTAAGTGAATATCCAATGATGTCTGGTCAAGGTCAGTTCAGGGAAGATTCAGCCGCAGAATACAGAAGAAGAGTCATATTTTGTATTTATAAAAATGATTAAACTAAACTGCTGTATTTTCACTTCTCTGTCGCTCTGGGGAGAAGGAAAGAGGCCGAGACTGACTGCAGCCAGATAGAAGATCTGTGGAAATAATAACCTGCCCTGGGATTTCCTGCTGCAGTAACGCAGGGTACAAAGCATTTCAATTGTTACTTTCCGTACTGCTCCTCCAATAAACCTCAGAACTGTAGTCATCTAATACTGACCCTGTCAAGTCAAGATGATTATGTCTGCATATTATTTGCAAAAGTGTATTCATCCCATCACTTAAGATAAAACAACGCGTGCAGTACACAAGAATATAGCTACTATAATACTGCTCCTATGTACAAGAATATAACTACTATAATACTGCTCCTATGTACACGAATATAACTACTATAATACTGCTCCCTATGTACAAGAATATAACTACTATAATACTGCCTCCTATGTAAAAGAATATAACTACTATAATACTGCCTCCTATGTACAAGAATATAACTACTATAATACTGCCTCCTATGTACAAGAATATAACTACTAAATATAATACTGCCCTATATACAAGAATAATAACTACTATAATTACTGCTCCTATGTACAAGAATATAACTACTATAATACTGCCTCCTATGTACGAGAATATAAAACTACTATAATACTGCCTCCCTATGTACAAGAATATAACTACTATAATACTGCCTCCTATGTACAAGATATAACTGCATAATACTGCCTCCTATGTTACAAGAATATAACTACTATAATACTGCTCCTATGTACAAGAATATAACTACTATAATACTGCTCCTATGTACAAGAATATAACTACTATAATACTGCCCCTATGTACAAGAAATATAACTACTATAATACTGCTCCTATGTACAAGAATATAACTACTATAATACTGCTCCTATGTACAGAATATAACTACTTATAATACTGCTCCTATGTACAAGATATAACTACTATAATACTGCTCCATGTACAAGAATATAACTACTATAATACTGCCCTATGTACAAGACTATAACTACTATAATACTGCTCCTATGTACAAGAATATAACTACTATAATACTGCTCTATGTACTAACTACTATATACTGCTCCTATGTACAAGAATATAACTACTTATAATACTATAACTACTATAATACTGCCTATGTACAAAATATACTACTATAATTGTATATAACTACTATAATACTGCTCCTACTACAAGAATATAACTACTATAATACTGCTCCTATGTACAAGAAGATAACTACTAATAATACTGCTCCTATGTACAAGAATATAACTACTATAATACTGCTCCTATGTACAAGAATATAACTACTATAATACTGCTCCTATGTACAAGAATATAACTACTATAATACTGCTCCTATGTACAAGAATATAACTACTTATAATACTGGCTCCTATGTACAAGAATATAACTACTATAATACTGCTCTATGTACAAGAATATAACTACTATAATACTGCCTATGTACAACGAATATAGCTACTATAATACAAACTAATAATGCTCCTGTAAATAATATAACTACATAATACTCCTCATATGTACAAGAATAACTACTATAATACTGCTCCTATGTACAAGAATATAACTATACTATCCTACTACTGATAAACTACATAATACTGCCTCCTATGTACAAGATATAACTACTATAATACTGCCTCCTATGTACAAGAATATAACTAACTATAATACTGCTCCTATGTTACAAGAATATAACTACTATAATACTGCTCCTATGTACAAAATATATAACTACTATAATTACTGCTCCTATGTACAAGAATATAACTACTATAATACTGCCTCCTATGTACAAGAATATAACTACTATATACTGCTCCTATGTACAAAGAATATAACTACTATAATACTGCTTCCTATGTACAAGAATATAACTACTATAATACTACTCATATGTACAAACAATATAACTACTATAATACTGCCTCCTATGTACAAGAATATAACTACTATAATACTGCCTCCTATGTACAAGAATATAACTACTATAATATTGCTTCTATGTACAAGAATATATAACTACTATAATACTGCTCCTATGTACAAGAATATAACTACTATAATACTGCTCCTATGTACAAGAATTATAACTACTATAATACTGCTTCTATGTACAAGAATATAACTACTATAATACTGCCTCCTATTGTACAAGAATATAACTACTATAATACTGCTTCTATGTACAAGACTATACCTACTATATACTACTATATGTACAAGAATATAACTACTATAATACTGTCCTATGTACAAGAATATAACTACTATATACTGCTCCTATGTACAAGAATATAACTACTATAATACTGCTCCTATGTACAAGAATATAACTACTATAATACTGCTATGTACAAGAATATAACTACTATAATACTGCTTCCTATGTACAAGAATATAACTACTATAATACTGCCATAATACCTATGACTACATACAAGAATATAACTACTATAATACTGCTTCCTATGTACAAGAATATAACTACTATAATAATACTGCTACCTCTATGTACAAGAATATAACTACTATAAATACTGCTCCTATGTACAAGAATATAACTACTATAATACTGCCTCCTATGTACAAGAATATAACTAATAACTACTATAATACTGCTCCTATGTACAAGAATATAACTACTATAATACTGCTCCTATGTACATAGAATATAACTACTATAATACTAATGCCTCCTAATATACTCTCCTATGTACAAGAATATAACTACTATAATACTGCTCCTATGTACAAGAACTATACTACTATAATACTGCTCATCTATGTACATGAACTATACCTACTATAATACATATAATGCCTCCTTATGTACAAGAATATAACTACTATAATATTAATACAAAATCTATGTACAAGAATATAACTACTTAATACTGCTCCTATGTACAAGATATAACTACTTATAATACTGCTCCTATGTACAAGAATATAACTACTATAATACTGCTCCTGTGTACAAAAATATAACTACTATAATACTGCTTCTATGTACAAGACTAGACCTACTATAATACTGCTCCTATGTACAAGAATATAACTACTATAATACTGCTCCTATGTACAAGAACATAACTACTATAATACTGCCTCCTATGTACAAGAATATAACTACTATAATACTGCTTCCTATGTACAAGAATATAACTACTATAATACTGCTCCTATGTACAGAATATAACTACTATAATACTGCCTCCTATGTACAGGAATATAAATACTATAATACTGCTCTTATGTACAAGAATATAACTACTATAATACTGCCTCCTATGTACAGGAATATAAATACTATAATACTGCCCCTTATTCCCTGTCATTTTTTGCACATTATGCGGTATAATTAGTAATTCTTCTATTTCGCCTCTGCTCCCTCCTGACACCAGGCGCCTCTTGCCTTTCTTTCTGTACATTCTTATAACTCAGTAAACCTAGACCAACTTTTCAGCGACCTTAGAGGACTCGGTTCTGGAACGTTGCGCACATCCTGCAGGTATCTGCTGCACAACCTGTACAAGAATATAACTACTATAATACTGCTCCTATGTACAAGAATATAACTACTATAATACTGCTCCTATGTACAAGAATATAACTACTATAATACTGCTCCTATGGACAAGAATATACCTACTACTATAATACTGCTCCTATGTACAAGAATATGACTACTATAATACTGCTCCTATGGACAAGAATATAACTACTATAATACTGCCTCCTATGTACAAGAATATAACTACTATAATACTGCTCCTATGGACAAGAATATAACTACTATAATACTGCTCCTATGGACAAGAATATAACTACTATAATACTGCCCCCTATGTACAAGAATATAACTACTATAATACTGCCCCTTATTCCCTGTCATTTTTTGCACATTATGCAGTATAATTAGTAATTCTTCTATTTCGCCTCTGCTCCCTCCTGACACCAGGCGCCTCTTGCCTTTCTTTCTGTACATTCTTATAACTCAGTAAACCTAGACCAACTTTTCATCGACCTTAGAGGACTCGGTTCTGGAACGTTGCGCACATCCTGCAGGTATCTGCTGCACAACCTGTAGAAGCGCTGACATTAAACCATACAGGAATCCTTGGACTGCTGCTTCCCGCGGAGCCTTCAGCTATCGGACTGATGGATGCACATACATGCTGTAGCCCTATGCCGAGCTCCTGTCTATTTCAGAAAATCACTCCACTGTCCCATTTTTTAACCCTTTCACTAACTTTTCAGTCTCTCCATCTTATAGATATGACATTTTTCTTGGCGGATCCTGTGGATCTCAGCAACCTCATATCTACAGGGAAAAGGCATCTGTCCTCCACTGAGGTGCTACTTGGGCCCCCAATCAAAATCTGTAACAGGGCCCACAGCAACCACATAATTTATAATACAGCTATAATCTTCTCATGTACCAGAAGGACCTTTGGGTCACATCAGGTTCTAAGGCCCAGTTGCTGCCTCAGCATCCACTTTTCTAAGCCCCTGGCTGCTCTGTATCATTCAATATTAAGGAAACTACCAGGAACTGTATGTCTAATCAGTGATGTTGAGTCTTTTTCCAACCCTTGGCTTTAGAAAACTGCATATGTTCTCTGTCCATACCTGCCAAATGGATGGCCTCTTCCAGATGTGATGTCAGAGCGGTACTGTGTGCTGTAAGCCAATCAGATGACTCCCTACTTCAGCTCCCCCTCCCCTCTCACAGCAAGCACTCAGAGAGAAAGAGAGAACCTGCAGCTGCATCCTCCTCCTTCACAGTCTTTTATTCACTCTTGTAAACCTTGACTGAGAAGAAAAAGAAAGTACAGACCAAGGGCGGACCGGCCATAGACTCTACAGGGAAATTTCCCAGTGGGCGGCACTATTGTGTGTTGCACTGTGGCATTTGCTTCTGTTGAGGCAGTATTTTGTGCTGCACTGTGGTATCTGTTTCTGTTGAGGCAGTATTTTATGCTGCATTGTGGTATTTGGTTCTGCTGGGGCGGTATTTTGTGCTGCACTGTGGTATTTGGTTCTGCTGGGGCAGTATATTGTGCTGCACTGTGGTATCTGGTTCTGCTGGGGCAGTATATTGTGCTGCACTGTGGTATCTGGTTCTGTTGAGGCAGTATTTTATGCTGCACTGTGGTATTTGGTTCTGCTGGGGCAGTATTTTGTGCTGCACTGTGGTATCTGGTTCTGCTGGGTCGGTATTTAGTGCTGCACTGTGGTATCTGGTTCTGCTGGGCAGTATTTGCACTGTGGTATCTGGTTCTGTTGGGGCATTATTTTGTGCTGCACTGTGGTATCTGGTTCTGTTGGGGCATTATTTTGTGCTGCACTGTGGTATCTGGTTCTGCTGGGGCAGTATTTTGTGCTGCACTGTGGTATCTGGTTCTGCTGGGGCAGTATTTTGTGCTGCACTGTGGTATCTGGTTCTGCTGGGGCAGTATTTGCACTGTCGGTATCTGGTTCTGTTGGGGCATTATTTTGTGCTGCACTGTGGTATCTGGTCTGCTGGGGCCAGTATTTTGTGCTGCACTGTGGTATCTGGTTCTTCTGGGGCAGTATTTTGTGCTGCATTGTGGTATTTGGTTCTGCTGGGGCAGTATTTTGTGCTGTACTGTGGTATCTGGGTTCTGCTGGGGCAGTATTTTTGTGCTGCACTTTGGTATCTGGTTCTGCTGGGGCAGTTATTTTTGTGCTGCACTGTGGTATCTGGTTCTGCTGGGTCGGTATTTAGTGCTGCACTGTGGTATCTGGTTCTGCTGGTGCGGTATTTTGTGCTGCACTGTGATATCTGTTTCTGCTGGGGCGGTATTTTGTGCTGCACTGTGGTAATCTGGTTCTGCTGGGGCAGTATTTTGTGCTGCACTGTGGTATCTGGTTCTGCTGGGGCAGTATTTTGTGCTGCACTGTGGTATCTGGTTCTGCTGGGGCAGTATTTTGTGCTGCACTATATTTGGTTCTGCTGGGGCAGTATTTTGTGCTGCACTGTGGTATCTCGTTCTGCTGGGGCGGTATTATGTGCTGCACTGCGGTATCTGGTTCTGCTGGGGAAGTATTTGTGCTGCACTGTGGTATCTGGTTCTGCTGGGGCAGTATTTTGTGCTGCACTGTGATATCTGTTTCTGCTGGGGCGGGTATTTGTGCTGCACTGTGGTATCTGGTTCTGCTGGGGCAGTATTTTGTGCTGCACTGTGGTATCTGGTTCTGCTGGGGCAGTATTTTGTGCTGCACTGTGGTATCTGGTTCTGCTGGGGCAGTATTTTGTGCTGCACTGTGGTATCTGGTTCTGCTGGGGCAGTATTTTGTGCTGCACTGTGGTATCTGGTTCTGCTGGGGCAGTATTTTGTGCTGCACTATATTTGGTTCTGCTGGGGCAGTATTTTGTGCTGCACTGTGGTATCTGGTTCTGCTGGGGCGGTATTATGTGCTGCACTGCGGTATCTGGTTCTGCTGGGGAAGTATTTTGTGCTGCACTGTGGTATCTGGTTCTGCTGGGGCAGTATTTTGTGCTGCACTGTGATATCTGTTTCTGCTGGGGCGGTATTTTGTGCTGCACTGTGGTATCTGGTTCTGCTGGGGCAGTATTTTGTGCTGCACTGTGGTATCTGGTTCTGCTGGGGCAGTATTTTGTGCTGCACTGTGGTATCTGGTTCTGCTGGGGCAGTATTTTGTGCTGCACTGTGGTATCTGGTTCTGCTGGGGCAGTATTTTGTGCTGCACTGTGGTATCTGGTTCTGCTGGGGCAGTATTTTGTGCTGCACTATATTTGGTTCTGCTGGGGCAGTATTTTTGTGCTGCACTGGTATCTCGTTCTGCTGGGGCGGTATTATGTGCTGCACTGCGGTATCTGGTTCTGCTGGGGAAGTATTTGTGCTGCACTGTGGTATCTGGTTCTGCTGGGGCAGTATTTTGTGCTGCACTGTGGTATCTGGTTCTGCTGGGGCAGTATTTTGTGCTGCACTGTGGTATCTGGTTCTGCTGGGGCAGTATATTGTGCTGCACTGTGGTATCTGGTTCTGCTGGGGCAGTATTTGTGCTGCACTGTGGTATCTGGTTCTGCTGGGGCAGTATATTGTGCTGCACTGTGGTATCTGGTTCTGCTGGGGCAGTATATTGTGCTGCACTGTGGTATCTGATTCTTCTGGGGCGGTATTTTGTACTGCACTGCGGTATCTGGTTCTGCTGGGGCAGTATTTTGTGCTGCACTGTGGTTTCTGGTTCTGCCTGGGGTGGTTACAAGAGTGTCTTTTCCTCTGGAGGACCCATCCTGCATTACACCCATCGATGTACATGGACATTGTGTAATGCTTCCTTTCTCCTTTGGTGGTGCTGCAGGGACATTAAACACTTACTGCCAGATTTCCATAGATCGCAGCCGATCGCTGGGGGTACCATCATAGGAACATTTTCTGATCACCTAATTGTCAAGGGACCCTTTTAAAAAGTAGGGGTTGTCCTTTAGCATCTAGTAGAAATATATGGACATCTGGCCATGAATAAGGTTTTGTTCATATAGGATTCATTTTACCATAACATTTAGATCAAAGGATGGCGTGCGTGTAATCGCCCGGTTTATAGACGACTTCCCGGGCGCTCGTACGCGTCTGCTGCGCTTAGCCGAGGCCTTTCATGTTTAATAGCAGCCATTATAGTCTGTAAAGTGAAGTTTAGGGGCTTTGTACATTGTTAGACGGCATCTGCAGAGCTCGTTCATGGGCAGTAACCAGACAGAACAAAGGTGGTCCGAAGGTCCGTAAAAATCACCGTCCTCTAACTAAAGTCATGCCAACCTCAGCGAGGCTGCGCACCATGTAACGGTTGCATGTCCAGCCTTTGATACAACCATTTTCTATGTGGTAACTGAATTAAAGGGACAGCAGCGTACCAGGATTGCGCAGACTGGCGCTCAAGTACTCACTCTAATTGCCTTCATGATACAATTCTGTTTACCTGCAGACGCCACTAGGGGGAGCTCACCGCATACAGGTTTATACAGCTCCAATTGACATGTTGTATTTTATAAATCCATATGCATGAGCTCCCCCTAGTGGTGATTGCAGGCACACCAGATTATTGGGGACTGGCAGGAGAGACAATGTCCATCCTGCCCTGAACTTGAAGGTCAATTCTTCCTAAGCACCTAAACAAGAGGGCGATATTTTCCGCTCCCAACCTATGTCATACTGACAGATACAAAATATACGGTTATAAGAACCACCTGCAAAAATAACATGGGACCCGATCGCGGCCTCGGAGCTGGCGGAGCCAGGTGTATCCATGTTTTTCCTGTCTCCAATGTTCCACAAAGGTCCATTGACGCCCGGGGACGGCCCGCTGGCGCTCTGCTGGGTCCCCTCAGCGCTGGTAGAAGCATCGGGTTGGGATTAAACACACTTTTCCTATTATTCTCCGACTTTTCCACGTTTCCTCTTTATTGGTAACTTAATCCATACAGAATTCTCATCGGTGCCAACGAGGACAGAAGTCGAAATCGGATCCAAATAGACGGAAAAAAAAACACGTGGACCAAAAATAGGAGGGTTGTAAAAGTTATACGAGGAGTGCGGCAGAAATTCCGGACATGCCGCGATCTAAAAAGCTGTTAATTCAGCTAAAACCAAGCTAAAGCTAAATGTATAAAAATTTCAAATATATATGTGTGGATAGATAGATAGATAGATAGATAGATAGATAGATAGATAGATAGATAGATAAACTACATTTACTGCCTCATTTCTCTCTTAGCTCCCCTGACACTTCAGTTGTAGGAAATACTTGCATTTCTGGTGACATAATAATTCTGAGATCTGCATTCCGCCATTCCTCTGTTATTCCTCCCTGAAATGTATGACTAAACAGAGAACTGGAGGAAATGTTTTGTATCCGTGCTGATAATGACAAAGAGTTTAAGCAAACCCTATTGACAAGAGGAATGGTAATATCCAGTTGTCAATAAATGCATAGATTTCCAGGAGGGATAACAAAGTAACAGCACCAACTATTTTAGTAATAACTTCCAGGGAAAACTATACCCACTCCCTGACCACCATTTCCCTCCTCCTGGAAATGTATAAATATATTGACAATAGGGCGTTACCATTTCCTCCTTATCAAAGGTGCAGCCGTAACTGATTGGACAGTGTCAGAGCATGCAGGGACGCATCCTAACTGGTAACACCTAGTTCATTCATAAATTTCCAAGAGGAATAATAGAGGAATGGCAAAGAGTTCTAAGCAGAGATGCTACAATTATAGGGAATAGAGTTAGTTGTTAAAACTGAGGGAGGACGGGTCTTGTGTAACATATTTCACAGACAAATGGGAAATATTTTGTAATAAATTATTCTATTTTATTTTATTATTAATATCAAAATTCATATTTTACATATTTTTTTTATCCTGGGGGGGGGAATTAAATTAATCAAAACTGAGGGGGAGGCGCTTAGTTTCTCTGTGTCACTCAGCACGTCATCGTCCGCCCCCTCATATGGACACATTGTATCGAATTAATATTGCGACGATTGACGGCCGCGCGTTTCGTCCGCATTCCATCTGCCAATCATCCATTCTCCCCGCTCTGCTGTTATTTTTGGGGTGAAAGGGCGATCCCCCTCACTCGACACTCAGCGATTGTTCAGGGGACGCCGGGGCGTGACCGCACACCGCGCCATAACGAGAGAATTAACCTCCGGCAGGTCGTCCAACCGCCAAGACGCAGCAGCTACTGACAGCCCATTAGCCGCGCAAAGTCTCGCTGCGGCCAGCCGCGTCAGCCCCTAATGGGGCGGGGGGTCTTCTGTGAACGGACGGCTCCTGCCAGATCCCATCTCGCTCCCGGAGAGAGGTGGGAAATTGCATCTGTTACACATCTCCTTCCTCCGTCTCTGTCTTCCATACAAAACAAATAAACCGCGAAGAACGGCGGCCAAAAACGTTTGTTTTTTTTTCCCCTTGGCAACAGGAAATCTCTTAAAATTTTAATTACTCCAATATTTTATTTCTATGTGATTTTTTTTTAAATGAATAATTACCACGTGAAACGCATCGGGTTTTGTGCAACTTATTTACTTTGTAAAAATAAATAAATAAAAATAAATAAATAAATAAAATAAATAAATTTAAAAAAATAAAAATAAAAAATGAAATAAATTAAATAAATAAAAATAAATAAATTAAATAAATAAATAAATAAATACATAAAATAAATAAAATAAATAAAAAAAATAAAAAATAAATAAAATAAATAAATAAAACTAAATAAATAAAACTAAATAAATCAAAAATAAAAATTTTCATTTAGAGCCAAATTCAAAGCCGGCGTCTCACGTCCCCTCGGCAGAGGGAGGATTATAATGGGCTTTGAGCTCGGGATGTATATGCTAATGACCTGCCTTAATGAGGAAATGATCCGTCTGGAATAAAACCGCCTCCCGCTGACTTTAAGGCATTATAATTAGCGACGAGGGGAGGAGGGGGTGGTGGGGGGAATCATTTTCATAACATGTCCCCTTTGCCCCCGTCTCCTAATTACCTCCCCGGATTAGAGGTGACTGGTGCCAGGTAAACTGGAAAGGCTTCAACTGGTTTTTCGGAGCGGAGCACAGGCTGGCGGTTTATTTTTCACCGCGGGGCTATAAAGTCGGGCGTCCTGCTCGCGAGGATTTGGGGGCGACTTGCTGGAGACACGTAGAAAGGTGGAGTGAGGAGCAAGATTTTTGGTCTACGGTTGGAAAAGCAAAAAAAAAACCATCTATGTAAGAAAGAGCACTAGGTTGGAGTCTTTTGGCAACAGCGCCACTCTTCTCCGCAGGCTGTGTTTGGTATTGCAGAAATTAAACTTCTGCTCGGTTTAGTAGTCATGGCCCCTTTAATCAAAATGCCCGTACTATTCAAATGTATTAATTCCGTACGGTAATGGAAAAAAAAAATCTAAATGCTCGCTTTACCTCGACAAAAAAGTGAATAAAAAATGTGACCAAAAAGGAATAAACACACCAAAATGGTATCAATAAGAACTACGGACCAGCCGCCAAGAATGAGCCCTCACACAGCTCTGTTGACAAAAACATTAAAAAATTACAAGAGTCGGAATATGGCGACGCAAAGAAAGAAAATCATTTTTTATGTTTTTAAGTAATAAAACAATATAAATGCGTTATTGCTGTAACCGTGCCGACCCTGAGACTGAAGGTAAAAGGGCAGTTTTACCACATAGGGATCGCTGTAAAAACAAGACCCATAAAACTATGTCGGAATTGTGATTTCTTTCCGTTTCACCCCATTTGGAATTTTTTTCCAGCTCCCCGCTACATCGTATGCGATATTAAATGGTGCAAATATAAAGTACAACTTGTCTCACAAAGAACAAGCCCTAATACTGTGACTTGTCAGTAAGGTACTGCACCCTGTCAGTAAGGTAGTGCGCCCTGTCAGTAAGGTACTGCGAACTGTCAGTAAGATACTGCGCCCTGTCAGTAAGGTACTGCGCCCTGTCAGTAAGGTACTGTGCCCTGTCAGTAAGGTACTGCGCGCTGTCAGTAAGATACTGCGCCGCTGTCAGTAAGATACTGCGCCCCTGTCAGTAAGGTACTGCGCCCCTGTCAGTAAAGGTACTGCGCACTGTCAGAAAAGTACTGCGCCCTGTCAGTAAGATACTGCGCCCTGTCAGTAAGATACTGCGCCCTGTCAGTAATGTACTGCGCGCTGTCAGTAAAGTACTGCGCCCTGTCAGTAAAGTACTGCGCCCTGTCAGTAAAGTACTGCGCCCAGTCAGTAAGGTACTGCACCCCTGTTAGTAAAGTACTGCGCCCTGTCATTAAAGTACTGCGCCCCTGTCATGTCAGTAAGGTACTGCGTCCTGTCATGTCAGTAAGGTACTGCGCGCTGTCAGTAAGGTACTGCGCGCTGTCAGTAAGGTACTGCGCCCTGTCAGTAGGGTACTGCGCGCTGTCAGTAAAGTACTGCGCCCTGTCATGTCAGTAAGGTACTGCGCGCTGTCAGTAAGGTACTGCGCGCTGTCAGTAAGGTACTGCACCTTGTCAGTAAGGTTACTGCACCTTCTCAGTAAGGTACCGCACTCTGTCAGTAAGGTACTGTGCGCCATGTCCAGTAAGATACTGCGCCCCGTCCGTAAGGTACTGCGCCCTGTCAGTAAGGTCTGCGCCCTGTCAGTAAGATAATGCGCCCTGTCAGTAAGGATACTGCGCCCTGTCGGTAACGTACTGCGCGCTGTCGGTAAGGTACTGCACTCTGTCAGTAAGGTAATGCGCCCTGTCAGTAAGGTACTACTGCACTCTGTCAGTAAGATACTGCGTCCTGCGATGTCAGTAAGGTACTGGCGTCCTGTCAGTAAGGTACTGTGCCCTGTCATGTCAGTAAGGTACTGCGCCCTGTCATGTCAGTAAGGTACTGCACCCTGTCCGTAAGGTACTGCGCCCTGTCAGTAAGGTTACTGCGCCCTGTCAGTAAGGTACTGCGCCCTGTCATGTCAGTAAGGTACTGCACCCTGTCGTAAGGTACTGCCCCTGTCAGTAAGGTACTGCACCCTGTCAGTAAGATACTGCGCCCTGTCAGTAAGGTACTGCGCCTGTCAGTAAGGTACTGTGCCCTGTCATGTCAGTAAGGTACTGCGCCCCTGTCATGTCAGTAAGGTACTGCACCCTGTCCGTAAGGTACTGCGCCCTGTCAGTAAGGTACTGCGCCCTGTCAGTAAGGTACTGCGCCCTGTCCGTAAGGTACTGCGCCCTGTCAGTAAGGTACTGCGCCCTTGTCCGTAAGGTACTGCGCCCTGTCAGTAAGGTACTGCGCCCTGTCAGTAAGGTACTGCGCCCTGTCAGTAAGGTACTGCGCCCTGTCAGTAAGGTACTGCGCCCTGTCATGTCAGTAAGGTACTGCGCGCTGTCAGTAAGGTACTGCGCCCTGTCAGTAAGGTACTGCGCCCCTAAGGTACTGCGCCCAGTCCTTCACAGGAGACCTGGAAACTGAAATCATCTCATTACCAGCAGCGCACAGAAAAGCTAATTACCCTGGATACTGAGACCGCGCTATATGTTACTCCTATGGAAAAATCCTCGAAGGACGAGGGGGTTTCATTAAAATATGATTTTTAAGTAGGTCAGATGAAATATGTATGTCATTAAGGGCGACCTCATGCGCCTGCGTGGCCGTATGTCCGCCGTCACTGCCAGATGGGATGTAGAGGAAATTTATACCTAAAAATTTAGGTTTTATCAGCGTCAACAAATGATGCTTATAGAGAGTGCGAGCCGGATGGGGTGGGGGGATCATAGAGGTGATGTGGGGGGGGGGCTAATATTAGGAACCCCCTCTGTGCTCCCCCCGGGTTAGGGCCTGGACCAGGTAATGATGGCAGTGACAAATGTACAGCAATGTATAATCGTAGATTGTGAGATAAGCGGCGCCATGCGGGGAGTGTGCCGCTACAATAGGTACTGTAATTGCAGCAAAAAACATAAGGTCTAATCTACCACTCCCATCGCCAGGTGTGAACAGTCCCTAAATGACCGTATTATCACCCATGACTGTGTGTTCTGCACATTCAGTCCTTAGAATTGGGCCAAATATCTCCTCTGCCAAATGACTCCGGCCCTGCACTGCCAAATCAGAGCCTGACGGCAACTTCAGCCGGTGGCGATAAACGTAAACGATAAACGGACAAGTGAGTCCTAGAATCTGCACCAACGCAAATCAATAAATGAAAAATCCCACTAAATATCAGTCCTCGAGTCAGGAGCGATCAGTCACAGAGTCACCCGGGCTTCATGGGAGTACACAGCCCCCGCTGTCTCCTCCTCTTCCATTCTGAAGCATCTATTTTTATGACTCTATTTCTTGCCGTCCCTCTATTATTCCTGCTAGAAGTTTATGAATGACTTGCCAGCAGTCTGCAATAAAGGTCCAACTAGATTATACCAGTTGGGGGTGTGCCCCTGACACTGTCAACACTGACTGGACAGTGTAAGTCTGTGCGAGGACACACCCCCAACTGGTAACACCCAGTTGGACCTTTACTGCAGGCTGATGGTAGATAAAAGCCAAATATATTTTTTTATTAAAACTGTTTTAGCAATGACTTGCATTATGACCATTCTATCTTGTGCTGTTCCTCTATTATTCCTAATAGAAGTTTACAAATGAATTGCCAGCAGTCTGCAATAAAGGTCCAATTAGATGGTGCCAGTTGGGGGTGTGCCAGACTGTGCAAGGACACACCCCCAACTGGTAACACCCAGTTCGACCTTTATTGGAGGCTGATGGTAGATAAAAAGCCAAATATATTCTGTAAAACTGACCTAAGGCCCCTTGGAAGAGGCTGACTGCAGCACTCTTCAATGTGATTTTAATGATTTTATATATATTAATAAGCTGCCCCATTTCACAAGCCACGCCCAAATACAGAAGCCACGCCCCATTTGTCACCATAACAATGGCTTTGTGTCACCTTTAACCCCCTCCCTCCTCTATATATCATCAGCACATTTAGGAATACTCGCTATAAGGGGATATAATACCAGAAAATGATATCACCCCCCACCATTGGTACTGGCTGTTTAAAAAAAAAGTTTTTTTTATGTTTATGCAAATATTTCATTAAAAAATTAGATTTTTTTTCCTATCCGATATAAAACATTTGTTAATTCTTTTCAACAAAAAAAAAGTCAATTTTCCGAGGAATGAGCTCGTCTGATTAGGTGCGAGGATTAGAGGAGCTGCTTATTTCCAAAATGTTGATTATGACCCTCTGGGACGCCATCCAGGGTGTTTTACCGCCGCTATCCAAATTAATTCTCTAATAACCCCCGATCCATCTTCCGTAAGCCGCCAGTAAAATCACCGGGAGCTTCTGCATTCTGACAGCCTCCATGATTCCTGCCTCTCCCTCAATCAGCACATGTGATGAGAACGCCATCGTAAATCCCCTGGGAAATGAAAAATCGCACTGTGTCTGTGTAGATAGATAGATAGATAGATAGATAGATATGAGATAGATAGATAGATAGATATGAGATAGATAGATATGAGATAGATAGATAGATAGATAGATAGATAGATATGAGATAGATAGATAGGATATTAGATAGATATGAGATAGATAGATAGATAGATAGATAGATAGATAGATAGATAGATAGATTAGATAGACATGAGAGAGGCAGATAAATAGATAGATAGTAGATAGATAATAGATAGTTGATAGATAGATAGATAATAGATAGATAGATAGATAGATATGAGATAGATAGATGATAGATAGATAGATAGATAGATAGATAGATAGGAGATAGATAGTGAAATTGCAGTGGAATTGACCACTTTCTGGCAGGATCCCCGCAGATTACAGTTGAACACTGGGGATCGCGGCAGCAACCTAATTGTCCGGGATGGACGGACCCTGGATGTCTTCAGCTGATACTTCTGGTTATTTGGGGGCTCCAGCCCTCACATAGTGAGCAGTATAATCGCCAGTCACTAGCTGTGTCAGCCATGAGCAGAGCCTGGGATTATTGCACACATTCCCCGGCCTCCAGATGTTATATAAAGAATATCATGTGTCTCCAGGCTCAGGAATGAAATCCAAGCATCGCCCTAGAGAAAAGAAGGCTTCTGCTGCGGAGAATAATCCAGAGCTGCGCACAAGATAAAGTTTCCTAGTAAATTCCTTGTAAGAAAGAGCTGCGAGTTTCTACACAAAACCGGTGCAGGATCTGCCCATGGCAAACTACATTCCAGTATACAACCTCACATACCCCAAATACTAGGAAAACAACGTCCTGTAGGATAGATAGATAGATAGATAGATAGATAGATAGATAGATAAAACAAAAACAGGGGCGGCACTATCAAAGACAACAAGTAAGCGGAGTGCGAGCAGATAGATAGATAGATAGATAGATAGATAGATAGATAGATAAAACAAAAACAGGGGCGGCACTATCAAAGACAACAAGTAAGCGGAGTGCGAGCAGATAGATAGATAGATATGAGATCAATAGATAATGACATAGATAGATAGAACACCTTATTTTACACCAGGTTATTATAATAAATTTGCACCATAAAACTTAGCCTTAAAAATCTAATTCACAATGTGCCACCAGGGGGAGCTGCATACAGATTTCTATAGTTTCAATACGCCTCCACTACAAAGCTGTCTTCAAGGAGCTCTTCAGCTTCTTCTACTGGTGCATGCAGGCAGCAAGATTTGTAACGGTCAGCTCTATGGACAGGGAATTTGGAGATATGACCACCCCATGTGCTCTCATATATTTTGGGTCCGAAATACAACAACATGGATGAAGCAGGGAGGTACTGTACATTATGGGCCCCTAGTAGTCTAGGGTTGTGTTCAGGAAACCTACAAATATGTCTCACAAAACAATACAATGCTGAAGACACTGTAACAATACTGAAGACACTGTAACAATACTGAAGACACTGTAACAATACTGAGGACATTGTAACAATACTGAGGACACTGTAACAATACTGAGGACACTGTAACAATACTGAGGACATTGTAACAATACTGAGGACACTGTAACAATACTGAGGACATTGTAACAATACTGAGGACACTGTAACAATATTGAAGACACTGTAACAATACTGAAGACGTTGTAACAATATTGAAGACACTGTAACAATGCTGAAGACACTGTAACAATACTGAAGACACTGTAACAATACTGAGGACACTGTAACAATACTGAAGACACTGTAACAATACTGAGGACACTGTAACAATACTGAGGACACTGTCACAATACTGAAGACACTGTAACAATACTGAAGACACTGTAACAATACTGAGGACATTGTAACAATACTGAGGACACTGTAACAATACTGAAGACACTGTAACAATACTGAGGACATTGTAACAATACTGAAGACACTGTTACAATACTGAAGACACTGTAACAATATTGAAGACACTGTAACAATACTGAAGACATTGTAACAATACTGAGGACACTGTAACAATACTGAAGACATTGTAACAATACTGAGGATACTGTAACAATACTGAGGACACTGTAGCAATACTGAAGACACTGTAACAATACTAAGGACACTAACAATACTGAAGACATTGTAACAATACTGAGGACACTGTAACAATACTGAAGACACTGTAACAATACTGAGGATACTGTAACAGTACTGAGGACATTGTAACAATACTGAGGATACTGTAACAATACTGAGGACATTGTAACAATACTGAGGACGATGTAACAATACCGAGGACACTGTAACAATACTGAGGACACTGTAACAATACCGAAGACATTGTAACAATACTGAGGATACTGTAACAATACTGAGGACACTGTAACAATACTGAGACACTGTAACAATACTGAGGACATTGTAACAATACTGAGGACACTGTAACAATACTGAGGACACTGTAGCAATACTGAGGACACTGTAACAATACTGAGGACACTGTAACAATACTGAGGACACTAACAATACTGAAGACATTGTAACAATACTGAGGACACTGTAACAATACTGAAGACACTGTAACAATACTGAGGATACTGTAACAATACTGAGGACATTGTAACAATACTGAGGACACTGTAACAATACTGAGGACACTGTAACAATACTAAGGACACTGTAACAATACTGAGGACACTAACAATACTGAAGACATTGTAACAATACTGAGGACACTGTAACAATACTGAAGACACTGTAACAATACTGAGGACACTAACAATACTGAGGACACTGTAACAATACTGAAGACACAGTAACAATACTGAGGACATTGTAACAATACTGAGTACACAGTAACAATACTGAAGACGATGTAACAATACTGAGGACACTGTAACAATACTGAGGACACTGTAACAATACTGAGGACATTATAACAATACTGAGGACACAGTAACAATACAGGATACATTTACGCTCGGATTCTTCACGGTCTCACCGCTGTCTTTGATTTCTTACAAGACGTCTTTCAGCACCATTTATGTTGAATGCTACGAGGCGCGACAAATCAAACCCATATGCCTCAATATCAGAGAAGACATGATCCTGGCCGTGCCAAGGGGGAGAACACTGGACCCTTTGAAGTTCAGTCGTGGATTAAACGTCTCATCAAAAATGGTTTGCATCTTTAAAGCATCACTCTAACCTCAACCTGAGGTGACCACGAGCCCGACCAGCAGCCCAATCCTCGCTGTACTACACAACCCTCAGCGGGGGACAATAGCTTACATTCAGTGGCACAGCGGGAACGTTTTAGGTTTACCGTCCCTTTAAGAGCTACAATATTTATTGCTCAGTGCACAGACATTCTCAATAATTCATCGTTCCTGTAATTTCGGGATCTTCTCTCCTTCCTGATTCTATTTTCCGGATTACGGGATGTTTCCCTTGAAGAGGCGCCGGCAGCAAGAGCATGTCCTGCTCCAATACGTCTCCTGGCAGTAAGATAACGGTGCCTGATATCTAATAATATCGTCCTGAGCTGGCCCCGTAAATTATCCCAATATAATGTGTCAACAGCTGCACAGAGTATTTAAGCACACTCTATAGTCATCAGGATCAGATCTATTCACTTTGGATGGGTTTCCAATACAACTAGATTATGTTCAGTTCTCACCGTCTGGGAAAGCTCGGTGATGAGACGGCATGATACCCCCCACATAAAGGGTCACCCAGCTTTCCCAAACTCCTAAATAGCTGTGCGATAGGAAAGCTGGGTGATAACCAATAAGGACGCCATTGTCACCCAGCTTCTCTAGGGTTCTGAAGGACATATCTGGCAAGGCATCCCGTGAAATCTGGGCAGCGAACGTATCAATATAGGATTCAAGCAGATTTTTAATTCAGGAGGCTGGGAAAGCTTGGTGGCCTTCCTATGGGAGCTGTAATAATGCCCCTAGTGTCCCAGTCACCCAGCTTTCCCCAAGGCCAAATATACTACATTATACAGTATAGAAAACTGCCCAGTTTGGCTGGATATCTCATTCAGGAAAAGCTGGGTGACAAACCCTCATACTGGCCATACAGACTGTCACCCAGCTTTCCCAGACACAGACATGAGGAAGAAACAGCTTGACATAAGAGGTAGAAGACTTTCCATACACCAGAGGGATTTTTTTTTTTTTCAAAGGGGTACGGCCCTTTAAATGCTCCTGCACCTTCTATCAATGTTCCCAAATGTCTGCACAAAAAACTAAGTATGATTCGGCGAGCAGGAAAGCTGCAGAGAAATCTCACCTCAAACAAGAATCTCCCTTTAAATTTACAGAAGTAGCAAAGCTGAGTTTGTCATTATGGAATTTGTTTTCTTTACATGTAGGGCTGAGATTTTTACATGCAGCAGTGCTTGGTGTGTCAGGTGTAGTAGAGCTGTCACAAAGCACAAGTTACAGCATTGGAGGGTTTTTTTTTTAGAATAGCAGAGCTAAATGTGTCACCTGTAGTACACAGAGTTTTTCCAATGTAGGAGAATGATAAGCAGTAGAGCTGGGTTTTGTTAGATGTAGGAGAGCTGGGATGTAGCAGTGCTAAGTTTGTCATATGTAGTGGCTTTCAGATCTTTACATGTGGTGCAGAGATGTAGCAGGGTCGAGTTTGTCAAATGAGTTTGTCAGCTGAGCTTGTCAAATGTAATGTAGGAGAGCTGAGATGTAGTGGAGATGTAGCAGACCTGAGTTAGTCAAATGTAGTGGAACTCAGTTATTTAGACACAGTGCTGAGTTTGTCAGGTGTAGCAGAGATGTAACAAAGCAAAGACCCTCAAATGGGTTAAGGCTGGATTTTTTTTTAGAGTAGCAGAGCAAAATTTGTCACCTGTAGTAAAATGAGTTCTTCCAATGTAGGAGATTCATATGCAGTAGTGCTGGGTTTGTCAGATGTAAGAAAGCTGAGATGTATGAGGCCTGCATTTGTTAAATGAGTTTGTCGGCTGAATATATCAAATTAAGTGAAGGAGAGCTGAGATATAGCAGTGCTGACTTTGTCCAATGCAGCGGAATTCAGTTCTTCTGAGTTTTTCACATGTAGCAGTGCTCAGTGTGTCAGGTGTAGTAGAGATGTAACAAAGCACAGACCCACAAATATGACAAGGATTTTTTGTTTTCAGATTAGCAGGGCGAAATTTGCCACATGTAGAAAAACGAGTTCTTTCAATGTAGGATAATCATATGTAGCAGAGTTGGGTTTGCTATATATGAGAGAGCTGAGCTTCCATAACGTAAAAGTGCTTAGCTGGTTTTACAGTTATAGCAGGAAAGAATAATGCATTAATAGAGTTAACCAGTTCAGCTCTGCTACATCTTATACAACTACAATGAAATAGGTTTCCAATCGCTCCATATATCGAGTCACTACTTCATACAGATGTCTTGACGGCAAACAAATCCGGCCTTGACAAGTTAACCAGTCCAGCTCTGCTACATCTGTATAGAATAATGGAGAAATGCAGCACAAGTGTGGCAATGTTCCATATATAAAGTCCCTGATCGCTACAGACGTCTTGACAAGGCAAACATCGCAGCCTCACAGAGTTAACCGGCTCGGCCCTGCTACAATAACCATGATATAACAGGTTTAGTGTGTGCTGGGTTTGTTAGGTCACCGGATAGGCTGCTCCCTGGCAGATTGTATCACATCGGCACATTTGGGAAGCCTGGCAGGATGTAGGGAACACGGCGGCGGTTTCTAATTAACGCAGAAGTTGTAAGCGGTATGGTGCTATTTCCCAGTGCCGCCTTTGTGCCCAGTTACCCCTCACGCCTGACTGGTCATATTTCCAAACAAGAAGTGATATGTCCAATGTCAAAGCCTCCCAACCGTCACCGCACAATTACCGAGAAGCCGAAAACAGATGGGAAGCCATGAAATCTGACTGGGATGTAGCAGTGCTGCTCCAGCGCTCCCACTGCCCATATGGTATCATTTATACTCATCCCTGGTGCTAACAAAACAGGATGCGGATCCCCTCTGCCCGTCCACTTAAACCCTCAGTAAGACCCTGCCCGGGGGCTGCGGGGGGCCACTGCCCTATGTGAGCCAGGATTTAAAGAGACAGGAAGATGAGACGATAGGAAAAGGGGAAGCAGCCACGACACGGAGGACTCCGACAGACCCCAAATAGACTGAAAAGGCCATAACTGCTCTTCCGGTGCCGGGATCCACGGGGTAAATGAGAACTAATAATCGATCGGACATAGAGGATATAGTGTGGGCTGTCTAGAAGACAGAGAGCAGTCTCATAGACATCAGAGCAGTCTCTGACCAGGAGGAAGCTTCTTGCACCAGCAGCATCCATGTATAACATGTGTAAAATAGGAGACCAGGCTAGGTAAGCCACGCCCCTTCTAATAAGTCCTGCCCCCGAGGGGATCTGGAGGAAGATAGTAGTTGTTCCTGGTGAGATTTCTAGAAAGTTCTGACAAAATACAGTAGATGTGAGATAGATAGATAGATAGATAGATAGATAGATAGATAGATAGATAGATATGAGATGGGTGGATGGATAGATAGATAGATAGATAGATAGATATGAGATGGGTGGATGGATAGATAGATAGATAGATAGATAGATAGATAGATAGATAGATAGATAGATAGATATGAGATGGGTGGATGGATAGATAGATAATACATAGATAGATAGATCCTATGGTGAAACTACAACTTCCAACATGCACACTTGGCTGTTCATGGAACTCCCACAGAAGTGAATGGAGCATTCATATAGATAGATATGATAAACATTAGATAGATAGATAGATAGATAGATAGATAGATAGATAGATAGATAGATAGATAGATAGAGAAATAGAGAAAAATATATGTTAACCACATTATCTCTGGCAGGATTGCTCCTTGGTGATGTCCCCCAGTAATGGTAGCAGAGTTATTGACAGGGCTGACAGCTATTCACTGCGCACTATGAGGTGTTATTGGCAGGTGCAGGGATGACTGACAGGAGATCACTGACACCCGTAATTAATCACAACACAAGACACGTCACACCCCGCCCCCCACCATCCTCGGGGCCCGGAGGGATGGGGCCATCTCTCTATTCTAGGTGTGTTCCAATTCCTCTGCTTGCTGTGAGTGAACATTCACAGGCCTGGACTAGTTCTTCTGCCACAGCCCATGACTTTGTTACAATGTATCAGTTCAGTTAATCCTCCGTTTAATGAAGGAAGCAGCAGTCCAAGAATCCAACCTGATCCACTGACACATTGTGACAAACCTCTCAGCTGTGGGGCAGCGCAAGATCCAGACAGATTTCCAGATGGATTACTAAATAACATGGCGGATCCTGCCCCGGCCTGCAAGCACAGCGGACGTCTCACGGCACGACAAGCCAACTCTGCCATTCAGGACTATAGGAAAGCTGGGTGACAGGCTTTGCAGGGTCTGTATTGCCAGTCCTATTTCTGGTCACCCAGCTTTCCCGGAGACAGATACACATAGATCAAGGCCTCGTGGATACCACAGAGCGCACAGGGCTGGCGCTATATAGAAGACGCCTGTTCTTGTCCTTGATTGCGGACAAGAATAGGGTATGCTCTATCTTTTTCGCTGGGCCGCGTAACGGAATTACTGCTTTTGCGGCTCCATTGAAGTGAATGGGTCCGCACCCGTTCCGCAAAATTACGGAATGGATGCGGACCCAGAACTACGGACGTGTGAATGAAGCCTAATAAAGAGGATGAAATTCTTAAAGCGTGAAATATCTGATTTGCGGTGAATTGCGCGTTCCGCACGTCCATATCCCCGGCGGATTATCTGACATGTAAACTCCTATTAAACTTTATGGATCGGATTTCGTCTCATGTCAAACAACCCTAAACATAATGTCAGCGGGGGTCCGGGGGGGATTCCCTGAGCTGCCACTAACTCTGAAGCCCTGAGACAGGCCTGGGAGCAGATATCGAGCGAGGCGGGGGGGCCACAATGGAGACTAATACCATTCCTAGACAGTTTGACAGTAAGAACATCAGAGTCCCATCCCCTCCCCCCGTTTCCCACTTTCGGTGGTATATGATGGCATAGGGAACACTACACGGAGCGGCTTATCTCAGGATTAAAGGGGGGGGATCACAGACACCCGATAATGGAGACCAGACAGAGAATGAGGAGAAATGATCCCTCCTCGCCTTTCACAGGTTCCATTTTCAGTAAAGTGACACTGATCGTCTGCTACAATGTGTCAGCGCCCATAAAGATCTTTTAAAATTCCTCCATCGTTTCGCGTAGGCAGCCCCTCTGCCAACCTATGGTGGCAGACATTACAGACAGGCTTATGTAGGAGCTGCATACACAAAACGGTAGGAAGTGACATCGTACAGGAGCGGTATACACAAAACGGTAGTAAGTGACATCACATAGGAGCTGTATACAAAAAACGGTAGGAAGTGACATCGCATAGGAGCTGTATACACAAAACGGTAGGAAGTGACATCGTACAGGAGCGGTATACACAAAACGGTAGGAGGTGACATCGTATAGGAGCTGTATACACAAAACGGTAGGAAGTAACATCGCATAGGAGCTGTATACACAAAACGGTAGGAAGTGACATCGCATAGGAGCTGTATACACAAAACGGTAGGAGGTGACATCGTATAGGAGCGGTATACACAAAACGGTAGGAGGTGACATCGTATAGGAGCGGTATACACAAAACGGTAGGAGGTGACATCGTATAGGAGCTGTATACACAAAACGGTAGGAAGTGACATCGCATAGGAGCTGTATACACAAAAACGGTAGGAGGTGACATCACATAGGAGCTGTATACACAAAACGGTAGGAGGTGACATCGTACAGGAGCGGTATACACAAAACGGTAGGAGGTGACATCGTATAGGAGCTGTATACACAAAACGGTAGGAGGTGACATCGTATGGGAGCTGTATACACAAAACGGTAGGAGGTGACATCACATAGGAGCTGTATACACAAAACGGTAGGAAGTGACATCGTACAGGAGCGGTATACACAAAACGGTAGGAGGTGACATCGTATAGGAGCTGTATACACAAAACGGTAGGAGGTGACATCGTATAGGAGCTGTATACACAAAACGGTAGGAGGTGACATCGTATGGGAGCTGTATACACAAAACGGTAGGAGGTGACATCACATAGGAGCTGTATACACAAAACGGTAGGAAGTGACATCGTACAGGAGCGGTATACACAAAACGGTAGGAGGTGACATCGTATAGGAGCTGTATACACAAAACGGTAGGAGGTGACATCGTATAGGAGCTGTATACACAAAACGGTAGGAGGTGACATCGTATAGGAGCTGTAATACACAAATCGGTAGGAGGTGACATCGTATAGGAGCTGTATACACAAATCGGTAGGAGGTGACATCGTATAGGAGCGGTATACACAAAACGGTAGGAAGTGACATCGTATAGGAGCTGTATACACAAAACGGTAGGAAGTGACATCGTATGGGAGCTGTATACACAAAACGGTAGGAGGTGACATCGTATAGGAGCGGTATACACAAATCGGTAGGAGGTGACATCGTATAGGAGCTGTATACACAAATCGGTAGGAGGTGACATCGTATAGGAGCTGTATACACAAAACGGTAGGAGGTGACATCGTATAGGAGCGGTATACACAAATCGGTAGGAGGTGACATCGTATGGGAGCTGTATACACAAAACGGTAGGAGGTGACACGGGGGTGCATCCCTGGAGCTGCTTCTCTTGAACTCAAGTGTCTCCTTCTGTCAGTTCCACTAATCCACTTATGAGACACAAGTGCAATTCTTCACCCAGTCAGAAGGGGGGGCCGAAGTTATAGTCACGATCGGGACCTAAAGAGAAAGGGGGCCCAAAACTGGGAAAGTACAGGGATGACCCCTGTGAGGGCCATCATGACGGCTACGATGGGTGTCACCCAGCTTTCCCAGGATCGGATGAGAATAATAGTCACTTGAGACGGAAGAGGACGACTCAAGGACTCACATCTCCTGTAGGGTTTGTGCTGTTGCCCTTTAAGGAGCTGTCATAAAGTGAGGGCCCTGTGACTGTCAGCTACAGGGGTCATGACCTCCTTGTTAGGACTCTATCCAAAATAACAACCGCCCAGAGCAGAGGTCAGAGGTCATCCCACTCCATACAGTCCTAAGGACTAAACATTCATACAAATAAACCTTCCTGTTGACTGATCCTATTAACCAGCAGACAAGGTGTTAACGATCAGCGGCGCTCAAAAGGGACTGTCCATCTTTTATGGTATTTATGGTAAAGGAGCCAAAGTCAAGACTTTCCCTTTACCTTGTAAACCTTTATTATTTATATTATTATATATTATATATTATATTATATTATTTATGTCTCTAGTTACACCCCAAATCTGCATCACAAGAAACATAGATAATGTCCAGAGCACGAGAACCAAATATATCTGTACTGTTATTATATTCTTGTACATAGGAGGCAGTATTATAGTAGTTATATTCTTGTACATAGGAGGCAGTATTATAGTAGTTATATTCTTGTACATAGGAGGCAGTATTATAGTAGTTATATTCTTGTATATAGGAGCAGTATTATAGTAGTTATATTCCTGTACATAGGAGCAGTATTATAGTAGTTATATTCTTGTACATAGGAGCAGTATTATAGTAGTTATATTCTTGTACATAGGAGCAGTATTATAGTAGTTATATTCTTGTACATAGGAGGCAGTATTATAGTAGTTTATATTCTTTGTACATAGGAGCAGTATTATAGTAGTTATATCTTGTACATAGGAGACAGTATTATAGTAGTTATATTCTTGTAGCATAGGAGCAGTATTATAGTAGTTATATTCTTGTACATAGGAGCAGTATTATAGTAGTTATATTCTTGTACATAGGAGCAGTATTATAGTAGTTTTATTCTTGTACATAGGGGGCAGTATTATAGTAGTTATATTCTTGTACATAGGAGCAGTATTATAGTAGTTATATTCTTGTACATATGAGCAGTATTATAGTAGTTTATATCTTGTACATAGGAGCAGTATTATAGTAGTTATATTCTTGTACATAGGAAGAATAGTATTATAGTAAGTTATATTCTTGTACATAGAGCAGTATTATAGTAGTTATATTCTTGTACATAGGAGCAGTATTATAGTAGTTATATTCTTGTAGCATTAGGAGCAGTATTATAGTAGTTATATTCTTGTACATAGGAGGCAGTATTATAGTAGTTATATTCTTGTACATAGGAGGCAGTATTATAGTAGTAATATTCTTGTACATAGGAGCAGTATTATAGCAATTATATTCTTGTACATAGGAAGCAGTATTATAGTAGTTATATTCTTGTACATAGGAGGCAGTATTATAGTAGTTATATTCTTGTTCATAGGGGGCAGTTATTAATAGTTAGTTATATTCTTGTAATAGGAGGCAGTATTATAGTAGTTTTATTCTTGTACATAGGGGGCAGTATTATAGTAGTTATATTCTTGTACATAGGAGGCAGTATTATAGTAGTTATATTCTTGTACATAGGAGCAGTATATAGTAGTTATATTCTTGTACATAGGAGGCAGTATTATAGTAGTTATATTCTTGTACATAGGAGGCAGTATTATAGTAGTTATATTCTTGTACTAGGAGCAGTATTAAGTAGTTATATTCTTGTACATAGGAGCAGTATTATAGTAGTTATATTCTTGTACATAGGGGGCAGTATTATAGTAGTTATATTCTTGTACATAGGAGGGCAGTATTATAGTAGTTTATTCTTGTACATAGGGGGCAGTATTATAGTAGTTATATTCTTGTACATAGGAGCAGTATTATAGTAGTTATATTCTTGTACATAGGAGCAGTATTATAGTAGTTATATTCTTGTACATAGGAGCAGTATTATAGTAGTTATATTCTTGTACATAGGAATAGTATTATAGTAGTTATATTCTTGTACATAGGAGCAGTATTATAGTAGTTATATTCTTGTACATAGAAGGCAGTATTATAGTAGTTATATTCTTGTACATAGGAGCAGTATTATAGTAGTTATATTCTTGTACATAGGAGCAGTATTATAGTAGTTATATTCTTGTACATAGGAGGCAGTATTATAGTAGTATATTCTTGCACATAGGAGCAGTATTATAGTAATTATATTCTTGTACATAGGAGCAGTATTATAGCAGTTATATTCTTGTACATAGGAGCAGTATTATAGTAGTTATATTCTTGTTCATAGGAGGCAGTATTATAGTAGTTATATTCTTGTACATAGGGGGCAGTATTATAGTAGTTATATTCTTGTACATAGGAGGCAGTATTATAGTAGTTATATTCTTGTACATAGGAGGCAGTATTATAGTAGTTATATTCTTGTACATAGGAGCAGTATTATAGTAGTTATATTCTTGTACATAGGAGCAGTATTATAGTAGTTATATTCTTGTACATAGGAGGCAGTATTATAGTAGTTATATTCTTGTACATAGGAGGCAGTATTATAGTAGTTATATTCTTGTACATAGGAGCAGTATTATAGTAGTTATATTCTGTACATAGGAGCAGTATTATAGTAGTTATATTCTTGTACATAGGGGGCAGTATTATAGTAGTTATATTCTTGTACATAGGAGGCAGTATTATAGTAGTTTTATTCTTGTACATAGGGGGCAGTATTATAGTAGTTATATTCTTGTACATAGGAGCAGTATTATAGTAGTATATTCTTGTACATAGGAGCAGTATTATAGTAGTTATATTCTTGTACATAGGAGCAGTATTATAGTAAGTTTATATTCTTGTACATAGGAATAGTATTATAGTAGTTATATTCTTGTACATAGGGAGCAGTATTATAGTAGTTATATTCTTGTACATAGAAGGCAGTATTATAGTAGTTATATTCTTGTACATAGGAGCAGTATTATAAGTAGTTATATTCTTGTACATAGGAGCAGTATTATAGTAGTTATATTCTTGTACATAGGAGGCAGTATTATAGTAGTAATATTCCTTGCACATAGGAGCAGTATTATAGTAATTATATTCTTGTACATAGGAGCAGATTATAGCAGTTATATTCTTGTACATAGGAGCAGTATTATAGTAGTTATATTCTTGTTCATAGGAGGCAGTATTATAGTAGTTATATTCTTGTACATAGGGGGCAGTATTATAGTAGTTTATATTCTTGTACATAGGAGGCAGTATTATAGTAGTTTTATTCTTGTACATAGGGGGCAGTATTATAGTAGTTATATTCTTGTACATAGCAGCAGTATTATAGTAGTTATATTCTTGTACATAGGAGCAGTATTATAGTAGTTATATTCTTGTACATAGGGGGCAGTATTATAGTAGTTTTATTCTTGTACATAGGGGGCAGTATTATAGTAGTTATATTCTTGTACATAGCAGCAGTATTATAGTAGTTATATTCTTGTACATAGGAGCAGTATTATAGTAGTTATATTCTTGTACATAGGGGGCAGTATTATAGTAGTTATATTCTTGTACATAGGAGCAGTATTATAGTAGTTATATTCTTGTACATAGGAGCAGTATTATAGTAGTTATATTCTTGTACATAGGAGGCAGTATTATAGTAGTTATATTCTTGTACATAGAAGCAGTATTATAGTAGTTATATTCTTGTACATAGGAGGCAGTATTATAGCAGTTATATTCTTGTACATAGCAGCAGTATTATAGTAGTTATATTCTTGTACATAGGAGCAGTATTATAGTAGTTATATTCTTGTACATAGGAGGCAGTATTATAGTAGTTATATTCTTGTACATAGGAGCAGTATTATAGTAGTTATATTCTTGTACATAGGAGCAGTATTATAGTAGTTATATTCTTGTACATAGGAGCAGTATTATAGTAGTTATATTCTTGTACATAGGAGCAGTGTTATAGTAGTTATATTCTTGTACATAGGAGGCAGTATTATAGTAGTTATATTCTTGTACATAGGAGCAGTATTATAGTAGTTATATTCTTGTACATAGGAGCAGTATTATAGTAGTTATATTCTTGTACATAGGAGCAGTATTATAGTAGTTATATTCTTGTACATAGGAGGCAGTATTATAGTAGTTATATTCTTGTACATAGGAGCAGTATTATAGTAGTTATATTCTTGTACATAGGAGCAGTATTATAGTAGTTATATTCTTGTACATAGGAGCAATATTATAGTAGTTATATTCTTGTATATAGGGGCAGTATTATAGTAGTTATATTCTTGTACATAGGAGCAGAATTATAGTAGTTATATTCTTGTACATAGGAGCAGTATTATAGTAGTTATATTCTTGTACATAGGAGCAGTATTATAGTAGTTATATTCTTGTATATAGGGGCAGTATTATAGTAGTTATATTCTTGTACATAGGAGGCAGTATTATAGTAGTTATATTCTTGTACATAGGAGCAGTATTATAGTAGTTATATTCTTGTACATAGGAGCAGTATTATAGTAGTTATATTCTTGTACATAGGAGCAGTATTATAGTAGTTATATTCTGTTACATTTGTGGGCATAGGGTGCACCTAACACCACTGAACACAAAAATGGCACATGTCCTGAAAGCTCTTCCCTTATTGTTTTGGCGGATTTTGCCATGATTTTTCAATTTCAAATATTCTCTTGAGCTAAAATGGCTGCTGAAAACAATACTGTGCATTTAACTGCACAAAAATAAATGTTTCTAAGGTTTTATCGCCCCTTTAGTGTAAGCAGAGAGATGTTTCATCACTCCTTGTCTACACAGAACTCCTGTCTCTTACCAACCACCACCTGAGACCCATGAACACCTTTCTGGACCGTTCTGCGAATCCCATAAAACATTTTATTGTTATCACATTTTGGACAACTGAAAAGTAGGGAATAGTGAGGATTAGGACATGAAGGCCACGGAAATGTGCGCGGTGAACACATCCGTTCCCTGTCAGTCATACTTGTATCTGTTATTTCTCCAAAAACTGTTTTATTTCCCCTTTTTCAGCTTGTAAAGACACTTGGCAGGAACACACAGAGGATCAAACGTCCGTAATTATTACAAGACATGGAAAACGCTTCAAAACCGAGGCTTCACTATACAATCCAGAACAGCTGCCGAAGAAAGTTCTACCAGAGACCTTTCATAGAGGAAGGGATCTGCCACTACAAAGACTTCAAGGGAAGGTCCAGCTTATCACATCATGTTGTTTATAGGTCCAACAGTCTGTTTATCTATCTATCTCATATCTATCTATCTATCTATTTATCTATCTCATATCTATCTATTATCTATCCGTCTATCTATCTATCTTTTTATCTTCTATCTATCTATCTATCTATCTATCTATCTATCTATCTATCTCCTATCTATCTGTTGATTTATCTCATATCTATTATATCTATCTATCTATCTTATATCTATCATATCTATTATCAGATGTATCTGTCTATCATCTCCTAACAATCTATCTCATATTTATTATTATATCTATCTAATATCTATCTTTCTACCTATTATCTCTCTCATATCTATCTATCTATCTATCTATCTATCTATCTATCTATCTATCTATCTATCATCTATTTATCTATCTATCTATCTAATATCTATCTTTCTACCTATTATCTCTCTCTCACATCTATCTATCTAATTATCTATCTATCTATCTATCTATCTATCTATCACACTTAATATGGACGATGTTTCTGTCAATGTAAAATTTTTCACTTTTGCCCAAAGAATTCCTTTTTATGTAAAGAAATAAGCAGATTATTACTGTACAGATTAGCGTATCAGGAGCCTCATCTACATGGCGTGCACTGGTCAGGTAATCCATACCTTACATACATACAATCCGTTATTTCTCCCAGGTGACCGGAAGCCACACGTTGCACTCGCCCTTTATTTGCCCGTATTAAAATGGCGCACATTTCAGGGTGGTGGAACGTTGTCCTGCGACACATTCTTTACTACATGGCGTTTGCCGATTTTCATATTTCATCAATTTACAGCCCTTTCCATACACATCCCATACAGCAGGGGTTTCCAGACTACAGCACCCAGCAGTCTGTCAGGGCATGCTGAGAGTTGTAGTTTTGCTACAGCCGGAGAGCCGTGATCATGCACGCATCTGGATAACTTACCTGTACCACTCCAGTCCCTTGTCATAGCACCTGTCAAAAAAGTGGGGCTCCGCCCCCATGGCCCTGACCTCTGGGTGTATCCTCAGGAATTCCAGCAGGGCGCGGGTGCCCCCTTTCTTCACCCCCACAATGATGGCTTGGGGAAACTTTTTACTCCCGAAGCTACTGTGTGCCGAGGTGGCGCTGGGGCTGTGGGGAAACTTCTGGTCTGATGTCCTGTTGCTAGATAATACTGAGTTTAGCAATGCCACCGTGCCAGTGTGAGCGTCAGCCTTGGCACCAGCTATAGTGCCAGGATGAGAAGTGTCTAAAAGTGCCGCAACAGGGTGCAAAGTGTTCTGCTGGGCATCTCCAGGGTGCCATGTGTTCTGCTGGGCATCTCCAGGGCGCAAAGTGTTCTGCTGGGCATCTCCAGGGTGTAAAGTTTTCTGCTGGGCATCTCCAGGGTGCCATGTGTTCTGCAGGGCATCTCCAGGACGCAGAGAGTTCTGCTGGGTATCTCCATGGTGCCCTGTGTTCTGCTTGGCATCTCCGGGGTGCAGAGTGTTCTGCTGGGCATCTCCAGGGTGTAATCTGTTTGGCTGGGCATCTTCAGGGTGCCATGTGTTCTGCAGGGCATCTCCAGGACGCAGAGAGTTCTGCTGGGTATCTCCATGGTGCCCTGTGTTCTGCTTGGCATCTCCGGGGTGCAGAGTGTTCTGCTGGGCATCTCCAGGGTGTAATCTGTTTGGCTGGGCATCTTCAGGGTGCCATGTGTTCTGCTCGGAATCCTCAGGGTGCCATGTGTTCTCCTGGGTATCTTCAGGGTGCCATGTGTTCTCCTGGGTATCTTCAGGATGCCAGGTGTTCTCCTGGGCATCTCCAAGGTGCAGTCTGTTCTCCTGGGCATCTCCAGGGTGCAGCAGCTCTCCGGCACCGCTGATCCAAGGCTCCGCAGGGGCAGACCGCCCAGGTGCCAACTGCGCAGTGCCCAAAGATCCGAAGCTCATCTGGGAGTCACAGCAAGAGCCGCTCAGGCAATAGAAGAAGAAAGTGCACAAGAAGATCATAGTCAGCAGCAGGGAGACTTTGGGCTGAGCCCTCAGTGTCCCCAGGTGCCCAGAAACGACTCGAGACTTTAGGATGCCACATCCCATGAGTGGGTCTGGGGACCAGGGATGGCACACATGGCACAGTGTTATGCCAGTGACAGCAGAGTAATCCTGGGCAGGACCCCTCCTGCAGCTGACATTATGAAGTCCCACAGGAGGCAGTGCAATAAAGAAGCCACATGATGAGGACTGGAGCCAGGTGAGCGCTGCTCCTGCTGCTGACAGGAGAGGACAGGCAGTCTGCACATGGACACACACAGCTCTACTATGTTCTTGTATGGGGGGAGTGTCAGGGGCAGAGATCCTGAGTCTTGCAGCCCCTCCTATTAGTGGAAAGCTGAACCCTCCACCTCTCTCCAGTCCATCATCATCCTCATCATCCTCCTCCTCAGGGTAGTGCTCCAGATCCCAGCCAGAAACATTACACGAGCTGCGGCAGAAAATGTGGATGTTCCTCAGTCTACAACCGAGAGGAGGAAGATGAGGAGGAAGAAGAATCAGGATCGGTGCCATTATCAATGTATCAGGGACCTGTGAGGTCCACAGTAGAATTATCTATCATCTATCTATCTATCATCTATCTATGTAATATCTATCTATCTCATATCTATCCCATATCTATCTATCTAATTATCTATCTAATATCTATCCCATATCTATCTATCTATCTATCTATCTATCTATCTATCTATCTATCTATCTATCTATCATCTATCTATGTAATATCTATCTATCTCATATCTATCCCATATCTATCTATCTATCTATCTATCTAATTATCTATCTAATATCTATCTCATATCTTTTTTTTTTGTAAACAATATTTTTATTAATATCTATCTCATATATATCTTCTATCTAATTATCTATCTATCTCACATCTATCCCATATCTATCTATCTATCTATCTATCTATCTATCTCATATCTATCTATCTATCTATTTATCTATCTAATATCTATCTATCTATCTCATATCTATCTATCTATCTATCTATCTATCTATCTATCTTTCTATCAATTCAATTCAATAAAGCTTTATTGGCACGTCCAAGTAAAACATTTAGCATTGCCAAAGCAAAAAGAAATAATAGGTATTGTGGAGGGGGGTTTGATGTGGGAATTAGGGGGTGGATGTTGGGTTAAAGGGGCAGTATAGGGATATAATAGTCCATGGTGTAGGGGCAGTATAGGGGTATAATAGTCCATGGTGTCTCATCTTCCTCTTAGTCAGGGGCAGGTGGAGACATATTGGGCAGCGATCTCCACATCTATCTATCTATCTCATATCTATCTATCTATCTATCTATCTATCTATCTATCTATCTATCTATCTATCTATCTATCCATCCATCTTCTATCTATTTATCTATCTCATATCTATCTATCTTCTATCTATTTATCTATAATATCTATCTCTTATCTCATATCTATCTGTCTATCTAAATATATAAAGCAAAAATCTGGCAGCAATACATCCAATGTAAACAAAAAAGGGGTGCACGCCTGAAGGGACTATTGCCCAGTACACAAAATAGCCTTTTTGCTATTCTGTCTATCTATCTATCTATCTATCTATCTATCTATCAAAGGAAGGAAGCATCATCCACAGCTTGTATCTGATGGTGGAAAATTTGGGGGCAAACTCCACTACTGTCTATACCATGCACTACAACTCCCATCATAGCCCCGGGATGCCTGCACTTGTGGTGTACCATGCTGTGAGCTGCAGTAATACATTTTATGAAGTCAGCATTCTTCCCGCAGTCCCAGTCCTGACAGGTGCAGGTCCCACAAATTCGGTTTTCTGACACTGTCGCCAGTAAGAAGTGACCTTCCCGGCTGGACACCAAGACCCCGGCAAATGCCAACTCACTGAGGAGGAGAAAGGACTGGAGAGGAATGTCACCCAGGCTAAGTATAGGGACTCCCAGCCTTCATTTTCTGCAGGTACACAGCTGGATAAACATTATAACATGAATATACCACGTTAGAGTGTCATCTCCTAGGGACAGGGCTCATGAGCTAAACAGTCTGGACTCCAGGGTGACACAGTATACCTGCACTGATACACTGTAACAAACTATCAGTGCAGGAAGAGATCTGAGCTGCTGGTGTGTTTAGCTCACACTGTGCTCTGATGATGTCACCCAGCTGGACTATTTAAATGTCGCCTGATTATACAGGTTTTTTGTGGCCCGCCTTTCTGCCACATTGGCTCTTAGTGCAGTCCAGCTCTACTACACCAGGTTTCCAGCTCTGCTACATCAGGTCTCCAAATCTGCGTCAGTACATTGGGCTCTAGCTCTACTACATCAGGCCTTCAGCTCTGCTACATCAAGCCTACAGCTCTGCTACATGAGGCCTACAGCTCTGCTACATCAGGCCTACATCCCTGCTACATCAGGCCTACAGCTCTGCTATGTCAGGCCTAAATCAGGCCTACATCAGGCCTACAGCTCTGCTACATGAGGCCTACATCTTTGCTACATCAGGCCTACAGCTCTGCCACATTAGGTCTACAGCTCTACTACATCAGACTTCCATCTCCGCTACATCAGGCTAACAGCTCTGTAACATCAGGTTCAACGGCTCTACTACAGCAGACCTCCAGCTCTGCTACATCAGGCATACAGCCCTGCTACATCAGGCCTACAGATCTGCTATACCAGGCCTACAGTTCTGCTACATCAGGCTTCCAGTTTTGCTGCAGCAGACCTCCAGCTCTGCTAAGCCAGGTCTCCTGTACTACATTAAGTCTCCAGCTCTGCTACCTTAGGTTTTCAATTCTTCTACATTGGCCCTCCAGCTCTGCTACATCAGGTCTCCAATTCTGCTACATCGGGACTCCAGCTCTTCTACATCAAACATCCAGTTTAGCTAAATTTGCTTCCCAGCTCAGCACTGCTACATCGCTCCTCCAGCTCAGCACTGCTACATCGCTCCTCCAGCTCAGCACTGCTACATCGCTCCTCCAGCTCTTCACAGGAGCTCTGGAGCACAACCACCATCTTCTTATCAGATACTCCCATTGGGTTCTTCTTTCGCAGGGCGCGTCAAGGACTGCGGGTGTGAATTCTGTAAATCTTATACGAAGTCTATAAGGACGAGGAAATTATAATGACTCTGCCCCCTCAGCACTGAAAGCCATTACCCCCCCCCCCCCCCCATAACAGACAATGGAGCGGTGTATGAATGGATCAGCATAGAGACTACACAAGCCGCGGCTGACCATGTGAAATATGGCTCTCCAGGGCTTTCTGTGACCTGTAGTTCTACAGACAATGGAAAGTCACGGTTTGACTGTCTCAGGTCACTCAATGATGTCAGTTTTGGATTACCTGACCCCCTTCCCCATCACAGTTATATGTTATATCCAAGTGACAGATAGATAGATAGATAGATAGATAGATATGAGATAGATAGATAGATAGATAGATAGATAGATAGATAGATAGATATGAGATAGATAGATAGATAGATTAGATTAGATTAGATAGATAGATATGAGATATATAGATAGATATGAGATAGATAGATATATAGATATGAGATAGATAGATAGATAGATAGATAGATAGATAGATAGATGAGATAGATATGAGCGTCCAGAGTCTGTACAGAATTTTTAGGATTTGCTTCTATCCTATCCAGTCTAGACAATCCTCTGCGAGCCCAAAAATACCCTGGACTTCTGTCTGGTACATTTCTCCTGCACTGATACACTGTAACAAACTATTAGAAGAGAGATTTGTTCCGCCAGTTGTCTATACCGGAGAGCCCAGTTAGATGAAGGTAAATGGTGTATTTTCCATTTTATCTTGCCGTCTGTCGCTCTCGTGTTAATGGACATCCTGGATTTTGCTGTTCTTTCTATTTCAGGCCCCGGAGCTGACAATTAGCCCTCTGCGGTGCAGAACATCGTGTCTCTCCTGGTAGTCGGGTAAACATCAGGCAGGACCTGGCAGCAAGAGCCGGAGTTGTCAGGGGCCGGACACACAGGACGTTTCGCTGCGGATTCGCCATGGGTTTTACCCTATGTATTACTATCTTTCCACAGGCATCTTGGAGGTTAAAGCCCTTAAAGGGGCCAGACCATTGCTTTAAGATCCACTGGGACCTCCAACCTCTAGAATAAGGGGGGGCATCAAACCAAACCAATCCAGTGAGGGGGGGATTTCAAGTGAGGATCAAGTATTCAAGCTCTGTGGGAGCTACAGAAACAGCCCCACCTAGTGGATAGGTGGAAAATGGTTTTGGCTGGAATACCCCTTTAAGGTTAGGACTCCACGACTACCTTTAGTCGCCAGCGAGCGATTGAAACTTCCTTTAAGATTATATCTTACACAGGCAGAGCAGTATCTATGGACATGGTAGCCACAGACATTAGTGATTTGAGTGTAATGCCTCATTTCACCAGCGGTGGCACTGCAGGGAAAATGAACACTTCACAGATTGCAGACGATCGATGGGATGTATAGGATCAGGACTTTCCATGGTCAGCGTATTGCAGGGGGGAACTTTCTACGCAAAGCCTATCATGTGTGATACTGTGTCCACAGATCTAAGCCTGTCATATGTGATACTGGGGTATCTAAACCTGAGATATGTGATGCCATATCAGTCTGCCATGTATGATAAAGTTTCAGTGTATCTAAGCCTAGTATAAGTTATACTGTATGTGTATGCGGTACTGTATCAGTGTATCTAAGCCGATCATGTGTAATACTATCTCATGTGGGATCTTGTAAGTGTATCTAAGCCTATGACGATTCTATGTATTCGTGTATCTAAGTTTATCATATGTTATCTAATCATATAGTGTGTAATACAGTCTCAATGTATCCAAGCCTAGCATGTGTGATACTGTGTGTCCATCATGTGTGATACAGTCTCACTGTATCTAAGCCTAGTTTGTGTGTTACTATGTCAGTGTATCTAAGTCCATCTTGTGTAATACTATCATTACGTATCATGTGTGATCTTGTATCTAAGTGTATCTAAGCCTAGCATGTGTGATACAGTGGGTGTGTCCATCATGTGTATCTAAGCCTGATGATGATTCTATTAGTATAACTAAGTTTATCAGATGTGACCTGATCCTATAGTGTGGTGATACTGTCTCAGTGTATCTAAGTCTATCTTGTGTAATGCTATCTCTGGATATCATGTGTGATCTTGTATCTAGGTGTATCTAAGCCTATAATAATTCTATTTGTGTAACTGATGTGTGACCTTATCCTGTATCTAATACTGTCTCAGTGTATCTAAGTCTATCATGTGTACTACTGTCTCTGCGTATCATGTGTGATCTTGTATCTAAGCCTAACATGTGCGACGCAGTGAGTGTGTCCATCATGTGTGATACTGTATCAATGTATCTAAGACTATAATGATTCTGTTGGTGTATCTAAGTTTATCATATGTGACCTGATCCTATAGTGTGTGATACTGTCTCAGTGTATCTAAGCCTAGCATGTGTAATACTAAGTGTATCTAAGCCTATGATCATTCTATGTTCATCATATATGACCTAATCCTGTAGTATGTAATACGATCTCAGTGTATCTAAGCCTAGCATGTGGGATACTGTGTGTCCATACTGTATCAGTGTATCTAAGCCTTACTGCCTGTGTGTCTAATTATTGTGTGATACTATGTATCTAATTCTTTCATATGTTGCGTTGTCTTCCTATATCCAAGCCTATCATGTGTGATACAGTTTCGCTGCTTCTTAGCCTATCTTGGGTGGCCACAGTGGATCTAAGCCTACCATGTGTGATACTGTCTCTGTGTATCTAAGCCACGTCTGTGTGATACTCATTCTCATCATGTAATGAGAATGTAATGAAGGTTTCTTCTCCCAGGGTCTTCTGCAGCGGTGTCCATCTCGCCCCGGACCACCTGAGGGTCTCCCCGGCCGCCCCCGTGTCCTGGGTCTATTGTCCTGGGTCGGGCTCATCTGCCCCTCTGGAGACTAATGAGGGGTCTCATCAGGAGGGGACGCCGCACACTCAGCGCCTGTTGCCTTCTCCCCCTGCAGAACATGATTTGCTGTTGTAATAAGAGAGGAGCATTCAGACCCCCCCAATGCGTAAACTTTATGTGACCCCCATGTATCACACCCGCCGGGGGGGCAGCGGGGCAGCTGCGCTCTGCGAGTATCAGGGACCAGATACAAGGGGGTCAGGACCGTCACCGTGGAGGCGATCAGTCCTCACAGCCCAGCACACCCTACAGACTGGAAACCTGGGAGTCATCCTGCTCACAGCTGCAGTCTGTTACAATGTATCGGTGTTGATAAAAGTTGCAGTCTGTTACAATGTATCAGCGTAGATAAAGCTGCAGTCCGTTACAATGTATCAGTATAATGAAAGCTGCAGTCCGTTACAATGTATCAGTATAATGAAAGCTGCAGTCCGTTACAATGTATCAGTATAGATAAAGCTGCAGTCTGTTACAATGTATCAGTGTAGACTAAGCTGCAGTCTGTTACAATGTATCAGTATAGATAAAGCTGCAGTCTGTTACAATGTATCAGTGTAGACTAAGCTGCAGTCTGTTACAATGTATCAGTATAGATAAAGCTGCAGTCTGTTACAATGTATCAGTGTAGACTAAGCTGCAGTCTGTTACAATGTATCAGTGTAGATAAAGCTGCAGTCTGTTACAATGTATCATTATAATGAAAGCTGCAGTCTGTTACAATGTACCAGTGTAGATAAAGCTGCAGTCTGTTACAATGTATCAGTATAATGAAAGCTGCAGTCTGTTACAATGTATCAGTATAGATAAAGCTGTAGTCTGTTACAATGTATCAGTGTAGATAAGCTGTAGTCTGTTACAATGTATCAGTGTAGATAAAGCTGTAGTCTGTTACAATGTATCAGTATAGATAAAGCTGCAGTCTGTTACAATGTATCAGTGTAGATAAAGCTGCAGTCTGTTACAATGTATCATTATAATGAAAGCTGCAGTCTGTTACAATGTACCAGTGTAGATAAAGCTGCAGTCTGTTACAATGTATCAGTATAATGAAAGCTGCAGTCTGTTACAATGTATCAGTATAGATAAAGCTGTAGTCTGTTACAATGTATCAGTGTAGATAAAGCTGTAGTCTGTTACAATGTATCAGCATAGATTAATCACAATCATGGAGCCCAAGACGGGAGAGAAATGGATGTTACTGCTTTGTTGAGCTCATAGAGGATTGCCTAGACTGATACACTGTAACACATCCTCAGCTGTGTGGCCAGCACAAGGCCGGGGCATAAATAAAAATGTTTCCAGTCACTGACAGCAAGCACTGGTCCTTTGTAGTAAACACAAGGTAAGTTTTGTCCTGCTGATAAATTAAGCTCATAGAGAAAAGTCTAGAGCGGATGAAATTGCAGCATACCCTCCGTTGTGAATGCAGATCTATTAAGTCATGTACCAGTGTAGACAGCAAGCAGGTGTCTTGAAAATTGTGAGAAACTAAGAGAATGTATGAAAATGGAAAGAGAAATTTAATTTGTTGCCCATAGCAACCAATCCCAGCCCAGCTTTCATTTTTCAAGAGCAGAATACAAAATAAAAGCTGCGCTGCAATTGGTCAATTGGTTGCTATGGGTAACAAAGACTCACTCTCTCTCTCTCTCTCTCTCATTATATATATATATATATATATATATATATATATATATATATATATACATATACATTGGTGGCACTGTACAGATAATAATGGGGGGGGGCGTCATGTCTAAGCCTTTTGCCTCCTCACACCCAGATAATACTGTCTCATGGGTGACCAGGCAGCTGTCCGCCTTACTCTGACCTTCTGCTCCTCTCCCCTAGCCCTGTGATTAAATCCCGGACACCTGTCCCCTCCAGAGGTAAGGGTGATCCGCCTCCAGACAATGAGAGAGAAGAGTCAACGCTGCTGTGAAGCGGTTCTTGGGCAGCGCCGGCCCTTTAATGTATGTGACCAGGTCACACAATGCTTGTTAGTGCTGTAAGTAGAGTTCCCACCCCATACGTACGTAGAAGACAAACTTTTTGCAGATCGTAGCCAAGCAGTTCTATCTAAGGCTTCTTTCACACTTGCACTAGGAGGGTCCCCTGCCGGAACAGCCTGCCGGACCCTCCTGGCGCAAGTGTGAAAGTAGCCTAAACCTCATCGGTCCACAGGACTTGCTGAGATGGTGTTTTGCAAATTTCTGATGCTAAATTTTATGGTGAGGACACAGGAGAGGTTTTCTTCTGATGACTCTTCCATGAAGACCATATTTGTGCAGGTGTCGCTGAACAATGCACCACAACTTCAGATTCTGCTAAATCTTCCTGAAGGTCTTTTGCAGTCAAGCGGCGTTTCTGCGCTGTCTCTGCAATTTTTCTTGGTCTCCCAGACCTTCTCTTGATTTCCACTGTTCCTATTAACTGCCTTTTCTTAATTACATTTCAAACTGAGGAAATGGCAACCTGAAACTACCTCAAGAGGTGCACGCTGAAGGTTTTACCATGGCCCTCACAGTCGCCTGATCCGAAAATCGTTGAAAATCTGTGGATAGACCTCAAAAGAGCAGAGCACGCAAGACGGCCCAGGAATATTGCAGAACTGGAAGAGGTCTGCAAGGAGGAATGGAGGAAAATCCCTCAAAGAAGAATGGAAAAACTCTTGGCTGGCTACAAAAAGCATATACAAGCCAAAGGGGGAGGTACTAGGTACTAACCAGGCAGGGTGCCCAAAGTTTTGTTTTGAGTCCTTTTTCTTTTTTGTTATTTTGAAAATGTAAAAGATGAAAAATTATTTTATTGTTAAAGATGAAAATAAAAAAATTGTTTTTGCTTAACCCTTACACTCCCAGCGCCGTACATGTACGGCCCTGGGGTGATGCGGGCACATGGCGCCGGCTCGCAAGTGCGGCGGGCGTCATGGCCGGCAAGTCTCTGCTGTTTCTAACAGCAGAGACTTGCCGCTACTTACCGCCATCGGCGGCGTCTTCTTGGGCGTTTAGATGCCGTGATCACACGTGATCACGGCATCTAGTTGCGTCTGAACCCGGAAGCATTCGCTTCCGGGTGGTGTACAGACACCCCGTGTGGCCAATCGGGGTGTCTGTACACCATATGAAAACTGTAATCCTCGCTGGTGAGGATTACAGTTTTCAAAGTGCAATTCTTATTCTGGCCACTAGATGGCAGGCCAGGATAAGAAATGAGCAATTCTTGGATTTCTGAGTCTAGAAAATCCCTGATTGCTCATAAAGAAAAAAATCCGGTTGTGTGAATGAGGCCTAAAAAATCTGGGTGACTGGCACATGGCGGCTATAATGGCAGCAGGGGCGTAACTTCAAGCTAAGTAACAGAGGTCTCGTCTGACTGGTACCTCCTTAGGCCTTCGGGTCCCTCAGGATCCAGGGCCTAGATCTGACAGCTACCTCTCCATCCCCCGACCATACCGGTCAGCACCCAGCTTTCCTAAAACTGACAGAACTACGAAATCGCTGAATTTTTGACATGTTAAGGGCTCATACACACGACCATAGCCTGTTTTGCGGTACGAAAATTGCAGATACGTAAAACACGGGTGAAATAGAAGTATTTAGGGTCTGCCTTGAATCCCAGCAGCCCCATAGGTCAGCGGTCTGCAGTAGGTGACAGTACATGACGGAGTATCGGCTCCCTGGCCGGTCTAGGTCTTAGGCGGGGAACACGTCGCCCTCTGATGTACAGGTTTCATTTAAAAGTGCCAATGAATCCCAAGAGTTCGTGCGGAGAAATTACAGATTTGTTTTACGATGGCGGCCCGGAGACAACCCTCTACTCCAGTTACACCGCAGCGCAGATACGACATGGGTATACAGATATATTCTCCGTCCATGGACCTGCAACCTTATAAAGTGCCACGGGACTGTTATCCATCTCTTTTATTCTGTGCAACCAAATTTTGCTGTCTGGAAACCATCAACAAGCAGGCTAGCTGCTGTTGACAGATCTTCCATGTCTTCATTTCTTTTATTCTAAGCATGGATTGTGAATATGGATATACACAGAGGAATGGGAGGGACACATAGTAAAGTTTAAAATGCCCCCCTCTTGTCAACGAGGACAGGAAGTCTCAGTGATTGCACGCCCCCCAGCCACGTTCCTTGGATTGATTTCTGCCTAAGGCCTCATGCACACGACCGTATGAAAAAAACGGATCTGCAAAAACGGATCCGCAAAAAAATGGATGACGTCCGTGTGCATTCCGTATTTTGCAGAACGGAACAGCTGGCCCCTAATAGAACAGTCCTATCCTTGTCTGTAATGCGGACGATAATAGGACATGTTCTATGTTTTTGCGGAACGGAAAAACTGACATACGGAAACGGAATGCACACGGAGTACCTTCTGTTTTTTTTGCGGACCCATTGAAATGAATGGTTCCGCATACGGTCCGCAAAAAAAAAAACGGAACGAAAACGGAAAGAAAATACGGTCGTGTGAATGAGCCCTTATTGTAGCCCTTATGTAGATTCTCTAAGAAAAGGTCCCTGCAGAATGGGCCTCATTCGAACCCTCCGGACACAAACTGCTCCATGGCCTGCCCCTATACGAATATCCGGGACGGTCAGGCTCAATAGATATTAGAGCGCTAATAATCAAGGTTATCAAATTCCTAATGAGATCCATCAATGGTAGCTTGCTGACAGTTTCCAAGTTATTAAAGTAGACTCATTTTTACAATACAGGAAAAATAAGGGAAAAAAATGTATGAATCTGCAAAAAAATAAAGATGGCAGAATTTATATTTCCAGACTAAAGGTAGATTTTACTTTAAAGAGACATAACCTCTACGTACACATAGGAAAGTGAAGACACGTGGCTTCAGGATCAGTACGCCGCTATTATGGGGCTCATTCTGATGGCGGCTGATGCTGTCTGCAGCTGCACGAGGCGGGTTCAGGAGCGTCCGATTATGTCCGCGCTGGGCCAACAAAGGGCAGATTATCCGGATATGAACTCCATATATTACCGCTCCACTCCCTATAGAGCCGTATGCATCCTACTTAAAGGATTCTTCCAGATTATTAGAAAACAAATCTTATTTTTCTGACCTTTTCCCAATAAATCACCTCCTCCCAAGAGGACAGCGATATTAATATTGTGAGTCTAGGGTTCTTAAAGGGACAGTAAACCTAAAGAGGTGATCCCATGATTGATCAGACATCATATAGTACATGACAATCTTTTTCTAACAAAGCCAGAACCAGCCCTGTACCTCACATGGATCTAGAGACCTCCACATTCATTGCTCCAACTGTTCTGCTAGATTTATTTCAAGATGGTGGCTCAGGGGGCGTGTCCTTTCTCTGGGATGTGTCCTTTCTGCACAAGCTCTCTTCCTATCACAGCTCAGGGAATATTTCCTCTCTTATCACAGTTCAGGGGGTGTGTCCTTTCTCTGGGGTGTGTTCTTTTGGTAGCAGCTCTCTCCCTATCACAGCTCATGGAGGGTGTCCTTTCTGCACAGGGTCTCTCCCTATCACAGCTTAGGGAATATTTCCTCTCTGAAGCAGTTCTCTCTTACTACAGATCAGGGGGTGTGTCCTTTCTCTGGGGTGTGTTCTTTTTGCAGCATCTCTCTCCCTATCACAGCTCAGGGGGTGTGTCCTTTCAGCACAGGCTCTCTCCCTATCACAGCTCAGGGAATATTTCCTCTCTGAAGCAGTTCTCCCTTACTACAGATCAGGGGGTGTGCCCTTTCTCTGGGGTGTGTTCTTTTTGTAGCATCTCTCTTCCTATCACAGCTCAGTGGGTGTGTCCTTTCTCTGGAACATGTCCTTTCTGCACAAGCTCTCTCCCTATCACAGCTCAGGGGGTATGTCCTTTCTACACAGACTCTGTCCCTTTCAGAGCTCAGGGAATATTTCCTCTCTGAAGCAGTTCTCCGTTACCACGGTCCTTTTTCCAGCGGCTCTTTCTCTATCATAGCCCAGTGTGCGTGTACTTTCTACCGTAGTTCTCTATCACAGCTCAGAGGGTGTGCCCTTTCTGCTACAGCTCTCTCCCTGTGACTATCACAGATTCTACCAGTAGATACGGCTGGTGGCAGTTGAAGGATGAAACTGAGCACGTGCGACCATTTCAGTGGTGGTGGTCGTGCACATTACTTTACAGCTTCAACACCAGGGGGCGCCATTATAATGAAGTAAAGAGAATATCTCACAATTGGAGCATTTTTGTAACAGAAAGTCGTTACATATACATAAATCACCAGTTTTTCATGCTGGATTACATTTAATGGAGGCACAATCCCTTCAAATCAATCTTCACCTGTGGACAGGTGCGGCGCTGTTTCGGGAAGAAAGACTCCTCCCGCACAATGTACCTCATCGCTGTAGGACTGTTATATGCTATCGGGGCGTACAGTCCGCAGGGGTTCCCGGTGATCCCCCCCTCACCATAAGGTACAGGTTACAATGACGGGGGCAGGAATTTCTGGCTGAAATTTAATTTGGGGAACATCAGAGCGGTTAATGTAATGGAATTAGGACGTTAATTCTTCCCATGTTTCTCTAAACTAATAATGGAGAAATAAGTCTCCCAAACAAAGGAGCTGTTTTTTTTTTTTTTGATTTGACATTAATTTGTGTTCCTCGCGCCCCGGGCGCATCCAGTCTGGGTCTATAAGGTAAAGGTCACTGGTTAAAAGTTCAGGATGTGATTGGCATCTATAGATAGAGCTGGAAGCTGGAAGCTGAGCACACTGCCCTCTGGTGGCAGCAGCTGGGACTGCAGGTATAATAGGATAGTGACAGTATCCAATGTAAAATAATATATTATAATAATATTTATAATTATATCAGTTCCATGACTATATAAAAGCACAAAACTCCATGGCAACGTCTTATATTCTGTATAAGGCTGTGTTCACATCTGCATCAGCCCCCACTGCAGCTGCAGCTTTCTAATGGAAAAAATAGCGCATGCAGAACAACGATCACCTGGTCAGACCCCAATATAAGGCCTCATGCACATGAACGTATTTTTTTTCCGTGTGCGACCGTATACGGAACCATTCATTTCAATGGGTCCGCAAAAAAATGGAAGTTACTCCGTGTGCATTCAGTTTCCGTATGTCCGTATTTCCATTCCGCAAAAACATAGAACATGTCCTATTATTGTCCGCATTACGGAAAAGTATAGGGCTGTTCTATTAGGGGCCCGCTGTTCCGTTCAGCAAAATACGGAATGCACATAGATGTCATCTGTATTTTCTGCGGATCCGTTTTTTCATACTGTCGTGTGCATGAGCCCTTAGAGCACATTCACACAAACACGGTTTGGTTCCGCATCCGAGCCACATTTTTTTGAGGCTCATGTGCTGACCCATTCACTGCACTCCGTTCTGCAGACAAGAATAGGCATTTCTATAATGAGCCACCCGTTCCGTTCCGCAAATTGCAAACATGGAAGGCACACGGGCGGCATCCATGTTTTGCGGATCCGTAATTTGCAAACCACAAAACAAGACACATTTGTGTGCATGAGCCCTTAGAGGCAGAGGGGCTGCATCATATCTGTCAGTGAAGACAGAAAAGAAGTTCTGCAGCAGCTGGGGGTGTCCATTATCCAGTATTGAGCCCTGAGGGAGTTGCAGTAACTTTGTTTGGTGATGTCACTGTCCTCTTCCATAGAAGTACCACCGATTACAGCGGCATTCACAGCACCCCCCAAACCCGGCCATCGCAACCCCCACCAGTGGTCCCGTGTGAGCCCGGCCTCCTCCTCCTGTGCCAGTCATTTTTTTCCACCATAAGGAACTATCGTGCCTACGCCAGTCATGCCCGCCTTTTACAGATCTCACTGGTGGCAGTCCATGGACCAGTCCGCCTCGTATCATCCGTCCCAACAGATACCAGTACAGTAACGCCCATGTTCTACCCATGTGCCATCAGCTACCAGTACAGTATCAGCCATGTTCTAGCCATGTGCCATCAGCTATGCCCGTGTTCTACACATGTGCTACACCAGTACATTAACATTCATGTTCTACCCATGTGCCATCAGCTACCAGTACAGTAATGCCCATGTTCTTACCCATGTGCCATCAGCTACCAGTACAGTAATGCCCATGTTCTATCCATGTGCCATCAGCTACCAGTACAGTAATGCCCATGTTCTATCCATGTGCCATCAGCTACCAGTACAGTAATGCCCATGTTCTATCCATGTGCCATCAGCTACCAGTACAGTAATGCCCATGTTCTATCCACGTGCCATCAGCTACCAGTACAGTAATGCCCATGTTCTATCCATGTGCCATCAGCTACCAGTACAGTAATGCCCATATTCTATACCCATGTGCCATCAGCTACCAGTACAGTAATGCCCATATTCTACCCATGTGCCATCAGCTACCAGTACAGTAATGCCCATATTCTACCCATGTGCCATCAGCTACCAGTACAGTAATGCCCATGTTCTATCCACGTGTGCCATCAGCTACCAGTACAGTAATGCCCATGTTCTATCCCACGTGCCATCAGCTACCAGTACAGTAATGCCCATGTTCTATCCATGTGCCATCAGCTACCAGTACAGTAATGCCCATGTTCTACCCATGTGCCATCAGCTACCAGTACAGTAATGCCCATGTTCTACCCACGTGCCATCAGCTACCAGTACAGTAATGCCCATGTTCTACCACGTGCCATCAGCTACCAGTACAGTAATGCCCATGTTCTACCCACGTGCCATCAGCTACCAGTACAGTACTACCCATGTTCTACCCACGTGCCATCAGCTACCAGTACAGTAATGCCCATGTTCTACCCACATGCCATCAGCTATGCCCATGTTCTAGTAACAGCCATGTTTTACCCATGTGCCATCAGTGCCCATCATCATCATTATTTTTTGGGAACTTGAAGCCATTACCCCAGACTTCCCCGGGGGAAGAACCATCAAAGAATGAAGATAAATTGTTTTTGTCCACAGAAGATGAAGACGGCGGCTAAGTCTTTAATTTCATCCAGACGTTGCGTGATTCCTGGCTGGCAGCTGGCGCGGTAATGACTCATTAATGAGCCGACCGCTTCACCTTCATTAGGCTCCTTCTATTTTCTGCAGGGCTTTAGGGTAGAGAGGCGGATAGCGCCCGCCGTCCCGCTCAGCGCCGCGCGGACAGGTGGTTTTACTGCAAATCATGCAATTTATCACCATTCTTTCTGCACTTTACTTCCACGACATTCTTCGTACAGGGGCTTTGGCGCGAGATTTACGTGGAAACAGACTCCATCTCTGGAAAGCACTGGAGAAAAGTCGTCTCCAGTCCCTAGATCTACAGCACTTGCAGAACTACAACTCCCAGCATCCCCTGACAGCCACAGGAGAGGCGCTGGAGAACTGGGGAAGAAGAGCCGCTCTCTCTCTCTCTCTCTCTCTCTCTGGAGGACCCAGCTGCATTATACATTGATTTCAATGGGCACCATATAAATCAGGGGTCAGCAACCTTCGGCAATGTAACTGTTGTAAAACTACAACTCCCAGCAAGCTCCATACACTACTGCGGGAGGACTGAAAACAGTCCAGCAAGTGTGCAAGCTAGGAGTTGTAGCTTTACAACAGCTGACCTAATATATACTATGTGCTCCATCTATGACTTGATTGTACACATTTTTGGGGGACCTAGTACCTGGGCAGGGGGTTCTCCAAACTGGACACTCCCTTCAAGGAACACATCAACCCATGGTGGAGTCGTCCACTCTTGTCTTAAGTGTACGCCAAATTTTGACACCAATTATTGTGAGGCAAGACATTCTGAGAGAATTAATTTCCGAACACATTCTCATAGTGGCCTGAGCTCTGAATCACCTACGTAGCCATGTGGATAAAGTGATAATTCTTTCTATTACTTGCAGCCACCACTAGAGGGAGCTCACAGCATACAGTTTTATTACTATTGATCAATGTGTACAATCAGCTCCCTCTAGTGGTGGCCACAGGCAGTCAGAGTTCTGTCACTTTATTCCTAGGCAGGGAATTCAAAGCTTTGTATCAGAAAACTACAACCCCTATCGGCTTTGGGATAAATTAAGAAAATGCTCCACCTATAAGGTGGGATCTATATGACACGGTGAAGTTTCTACCAACTTTTAATGTAAATTTGTGTTGCACTTCTTCCCCTGTTTTTTCTTGCTGCCAATGAATGAAAATACGTAAAATCTACATATTCACCTATCCTTAGTGAGACGTTACTATGATGGTTTGCAGTATAGGCAATCCTGAACTGATACATTGTAGCAAACTACCAGGCTAGGAGAGATGCGTGCTCAGGATTGTATAGACTGGATACAACTGTAACAAACCCTCAGCTGTGAGAAGCATTAGACCAGAGCTACGCAGCTGGTGGGTCTGGGATACTCTGGTATCCCTGAGGAGCTTCATGACAATACCGAGGCATTTCCCATCGTATTGTCCTGCTTGTATGAAGGCAATGATGAGTATAGCGGTGCGGACGATGAGCATCCCATCTGCTCTCCATTATAAACATCCAGCACGCGGCTCAATGACCAGGCTGTCCTGTCAGCGCCGTGTCCAAACGTTAAAAGGGGGGTCATTCAATCAGGACCATTGTGCGGCCGTACACCCGATCCTCCGCTATAGCATTACGTGATAGGAATGGCAGATAAGGACCATTCAGAGTGAATTCTGGGAGAAAACGCCGCACAAAACTGGAGCTGATGGATTGATACTGGTGTAGGGTGGGGACGGGTATCTCATCTCCGGCCTTTTCAAACCACTGATTTGCAAATGGTTGCACTGGGATATACTGGTTTCAGCAGCAAATTGTATACGTTGGATTTTACAGGAGAGTCACACAGGATACCATTAAATGGGTGGCAAAGGATTGGAAAAAATATGGCTGCTTTCTTCCATAAACAGCGCCACCCCTGCCCACAGGTTGGGTTTGGTATTGCAGCAACAGAGGCAAAGGATACCAGAGTCAAAAATGTGCAGTAGTTTACCTTAATCCCAAATTATTTGTGCCTGAAGCTGTCAGCAATTATGTTTTCAAATTATTCCCGTCCCCCCTTCCACATGTTATAAGGGTCACATTCTTGCAGCTCGTCCACCTGTGACATCACGGGAAGAGATCAGAACCAGGAGAGAAGGATCTGCAGCTTTCTAATATACTTTACTTTTCAATTCCTCATTACTGTAAATATCCCTGCTTGCTGGCAGTGAATAAGAACAGTTTGAAACCCAGCACTGATCTGGGGTAGGAAGGTGGAGGGGGTGAAAAAAAAAATCTTCAGGTCAGCAACCTCCGGCCCTCCAGCTGTTGTGAAACTACAACTCCCAGCATGCTCCATTCACTTCTATGGGAGTTCTGGGAACAGCCAAGCAAGTGCGCATGCTGAGAGTCGTAGTTTCACCACAGCTGAAGTGCCGGAGGTTTCTGATCCCTGCACTATACATCAAAGGATTTGCTGTGCAAGTCTACCATCTAGTGGACATTTTGTGTTACTACAGTCTCTATCAACAACCCTTTCTCTTTATTCAAGTATGCCTGTTTTAATTAATTTTATCAGAAAAGTTGGAGCATTATATTAAAGGGGTTTGTCTAGAGGGGGAAAAAAAAATATTGAAAAACTGGTTAGAGTGAGTTACGGGGGAGAAAAAAAAAAAAATAATGCAATACTTACCTCACCAATCCCCCACCACTTCCGTTCTGATGCTTACCGTGCCCCCACTGTGCCAACATTTTTTCCCAGCTGGACATCCCCTTTAATGGTGGTGACGGGGGTAGAGAAGCCACATAATATAATGTTCACAGAAAGACTGTCCAAAGAGGAGAACTCCTTTTAAGGGGTTCTCCAACATTTACATATTGATAGAAGATCAGCGGGGGTCCGACTCCCAGCACCGCGGCGATCAACTGTTCAAAGAGGCCGCGGTGCTCTGTGAGCGCATGGGCCTTTTCCTAGGTCATGTGATGTCACATTCATCGGTCACATGACCTCGGCACCGCTTAGCCACAAGTGAACGGGCCTGGGCTGCAATACCAAGCACAGCCACTATACAATGTACGGCGCTGTCCATAGTAAGAGTCAACTCAAGAGTCACACCACCACCGATCTCATATTGATGACCTATCCTGAGGATACATCATCAATATGTAAATGTCGGACAACCCTTTTAAATATCCATCTCATTATGATCTTTTTTACTATGAGATTTTAAATAAAAACTATAAAAGCTGGTCCTTTTGTCCACAGCGACCAATCAGAGCTCAGCTTCCTTTCCATAAAGGGGTTGTCCAGGGTCACAAAAACATGGCTGCTTTCTTCCAAAAATGGCACCACCCCTGTCCACAGGTTGTGCATGGTATTACTGCTCAGCTCTATTGAAGTGAATGGCACTGAGATGCAATACCATGCACAACCTGTCGACAGGGGTGGCGCTGTTTTTGGAACAAAGCAGCTGTTTTTCTGACCCGACCGTGGACAACCCCTTTAAGCTGTTCCGGAGAAACAGAAGCTGCACTGTGCTCTATTGCTATGAACATCGAGGCCTAGTGACACCCCTACCTCCCCCCATTGAGTAAAAATGGAATCCAGTCTTTCAGTTTTCTCAAGAAAATATAAGATTTTTAATTCATTGGTGAGTCTCATTGACATAAGAAATGTACACCTCATGGCGTTCCAGTGATTCGTTTTGCGTTTTTACGTGAGATCTGAAACCTATGCGCCATTTCTTTTCTGAATGCTATCAGCAAAATGACACTTCTTATTCCTGTGACCCAATGGGAAAAATCATAAGGCGCCATGTGACCACTGTGATAAAATACTGTAGCAGCAAAACCACCTTTCTAGCGCTATATAAAACCGGCCTTACTGAGGTATGAGGCCACGCCCCCTTTCTGCTCCATATTAAAACCGTACCTAACCTTTCAACAGACTCTGCATTAATCAATAGGACAGTGTGCGTACACTATTTCAGGCCACTATATGACTTGTATCTAGCATGGTTTAGCAGTATTGTAATTTGCAGATCTCTCAGACATGGCGAGTGGAGACTAGCTGCCATCAACTGCACACAGAAAGTAGAGGAGAAGCTACTTCCTAACCTTTTCTTGCTCAGAAGTATGCCCTAGGATCATAAAGGAAGTTACAGAGAGGTACTGACCTGTACTGGTCGTGAATTTAGCACTTGTGCTGAGATATACATCTCTTAGGTGGCTGCGCAGTGTCTTTAGTATTGTCTCAATCATGCTGCTGCTCACACCTCCCCACTCCCCTATCCATAGACTCCATTAATGTGTAATATGATCCTCCTGTGGGGCTGCTCCATCTCCAGATGGAATTCAAAGCATTTTACCAAGTCAAAAGCAATTGTCAAGGGGGGTGATAAACAGTTGATGAGAACAAGAGAACTAGACATTTTTCACTGATGACACAGATTACAAAGTTTCTTGTGGTCACTTATATTATTGATTTATGTAAAGTTGTGTGAAAGTGCAGTGACTGTTTAAGCACCACTTTAGTTGGATGGGCCGTGTCTGGTACTGCAGTATTCATTTGAATTGGAGCTGCAATACTAGATACGGCCACTGGACAAGAGTGGCGCCGTTCATATGTTAAAAAAAACCTTTAAAGGGGATTTCATGGATCCAGATATTGATGGTCTATCCTCAGGATAGGTCACCAATATCTGATCGGTGGGCTCAGACTCCAAGCACCCCCACAATGAGCTGGCCAAGGTGCTCTAGTGCGGCCTCTTCCTAGGTCAACGACGTCACGTTCATTGGTCACATGACCTAGGCGCAGCTCAGTCCCAGCTGGGCTGCAATGCCAAGCTCAGCCACTATACAACGGATGGCGCTGTACTTGGTGAGCTGTGAGGAGGCCGAAGCACTTACCTGAGCGCTGTGGCCTCTTACAAGATTGATCGGTGAGGGTGCTGGGAGTCAGACCCCCATGATCAGACACAATCCTGACGGTAAGCAATCAATATCAAAATCCTAGAAAACCCCTTTAAATATGGACGACTTCTGCCAACCAACCTACCAGGAAGGCATAACAGATAAGAGGACAGCCACGCGGCACAGGCATGCTCAACCGTGGCTGCATGATTACACCACGAACCTGCCCGGCTACGTGGCTTGCCAGTGTGTGCCCGTGCCCCAATCACTTCAATTAGGTTAATTACACAAGGCCCAAAATTACCGTCATCTACTGTTAAAATACCGGCGGGTAGTGATAACCAGCTACGGTTAACCCTTTGCTGCCATTCCAGGCACTATCATCCATCTAAAATAACCGGTAAGAGACCCCGCCGGCCGTGAGCTGGGTGGAGGGGTGGGGGAGGGAATGTGCGTATGCAGCTGACACACTGCGGGTGCAACGTGAACAGCTCCGGAAAGACGCTCCAAACCACATCCGACGCCATCACGTAAAGTTTTCTTCAGACGAGACGTCCGGTGGCGGCTTTACCTCGTCTAATTCATCCGGTGATGAGGCGTGGGGAAAGGTTGGGGGCGTCCCGCTGACGGTGGGGTTTTTTGGGGGCTTTAAGCTCGATTCGCTCCCCCGTCGACTTTGTCTGAAGAAGGAGGAAAAAGGCGATTAGTGAGGATTTCAGGACACAGTGAGTGAGGGCGAAATACCACAGCACTTCTAGCCGAATGGTAGTTAAAGGGCATTTCCATCGGATATATGATATACATGTATACCGCTTGCCTCCAAAAAATGTCCAGTGTTGCCCATAGCAACCAGTCAGATCCCTGCTTTCATTTTACAAACCTACTGTGGCAACAATTAAAGCAGGACTCCGAATGGCTGCTATGGGCAACCGGCCTCTTGTCACCACTAGAGGGCAATCTGTATACAGTTGTATGTGGCTCCCATGGACCAGAACAGGGGCCCGACAGATCGCTCCTTTGTGGCGGCGAGAAAGAGCGAGAGAGGCGAGAGAGCGCGAGAGCGCGAGAGCGAGAGAGCGCGAGAGCGAGCAGCGAGAGAGAGAGCGAGCGCGAGAGAGAGAGCGAGAGAGAGAGCGAGCCGAGAGAGAGAGCGAGAGAGAGAGAGAAAGAGCGAAGAAAAGAAATAAAAAGAAAGAAGAAAAGAAATAAAAAGAAAGAAGAAAAGAAATAAAAAGAAAGAGGGAGAGAAAGAAAGAGAGAGAAAGAGAGAGAGATAGAGAGAGAAAGAGAGAGCGAGAGAAAGATGAAAAGAGAAATAAAAAGAAAGAAGAAAAGAAAGAAAGATTAATAAAGAAAGGAGAAAGAAAGAAGAAAAGAGAAATAGAAAAAGAAAGAAAGAAAGAAAGAAAGAAAGAAAGAAAGAAAGAAAGAAAGAAAGAAAGAAAGAAAGAAAGAAAGAAAGAAAGAAAGAAAGAAAGAAAGAAAGAAAGATCTATGAAAAATGGACATGTTCTAGGAGCAGCTCAGCCCTATAGAAGTGAATGGGGCTGAGTGCAATACCAACCACAGCCACTATACAATGTACGGCGCTGTGAGAAGGTAGCGGCGCTCACAGGAGTTCCGATACCTTCTCAAACATCTGATCAGCAGGGATCCCGGGTGTCGGAGCTCCACCGATCAGATACTGATGTCCTATCCTGAGGATCGGTCATCAGTATAGAAGTCTCGGAAAACCTTTTACTTTATCTGGCAGCGCCTTCCTGTCCCGGAGACTCTGTTTTCCTGCTTTTTACCTTGCATACTGCTGGCCACAGATAGCTGCCACTATGACAAGCCTGAATCACAGTCTTACAGGACTCTGGTGACAGCAAGCAGTGGTGCTGAGGTATATAGACTGTATATAGCGGTGGAGCCGTTACCTTTAGGGATGAACTTAATCGAGCTGCTGAATATTCAGAAGCGGGACTGTCCTTTCTTGGGGCCGTCGTTTAAGAACTCGTGGCCGAGTCCATTGCCGCACTTCCCACACAAGACCTGCAGGGGGAAGAAAAACCGCACGTGACATCACATCGGAGCTCTGCATGACGCCCTCCCCCCTCCTCCATGACTGATGCGTCATCCTGGCAATGAATAGAGAAGATACAGTAGTATCTGCATCCTGCGGGTCTCCAGCTGTGGCAGAATGCTGGGAGTTATAGTCCCACCGCCGCTGCCATAGTCCTAGCCTTTCGTGCGCCATCTCTTACCTTCAGAGCGTTGGGCCGCTCTACATACTTGGAGACGCTGTCCTCGTGGATGGTCTCGGTGAAGGCGGGCCAGGGCGAGGAGTGCTCAAACTTGGTGCGGCTGGAGAACAGCTCGTACCCGCACTTGGCGCACACGTACATCCCTAAAGACGGAGCAAAAAGCAAATTATTACTGAAAAATTCTGCAAAAAATATACTTTACATTGCAAATCTTTACCATTTAAGATCTCTGCTTGCTGTCACTGACTGTAAACACCAAAAACCTGTCCTGACCTAATACTTCTCACAGCTGAGGGTTCGTTACAATTGTGTTTAAACATCACCCTGTATTCTGCTCATAGGGCTGCCAGGGATCTGACTACAGGCCGCCATAAACAGCACCCTGTATTCTGCACATAGAGTTGCCAGGGATCTGACTACAGGCCGCCATAAACAGCACCCTGTATTCTGCACATAGGGTTGCCAGGGATCTGACTACAGGCCGCCATAAACAGCACCCTGTATTCTGCTCATAGGGCTGCTGGAGATCTGACTACAGGCCGCCATAAACAGCACCCTGTATTCTGCTCATAGGGCTGCTGGAGATCTGAATACCGCACCCTGCTGTGTCACTGGATCAGTGCAGAAAGCAGGAAGGAAATTGCATAACTAGTAATTCCTCAGCATAAAGCACAGGGGAACCTTAACACCCCCCCCCCGCTCCGTGTATCTTGTAGAATTCCTGGAAAACAACCTCCATGCTCCGCACATTATTATGGGTAATGGGTAACCAGCGTGGTATTTATTAGGGATCATCCTCAGCACATTCACAGTCCGCGCAGCAGAGCACAACCTCGGTTCAGCCGCACGATACAAAAATCACAACTAGTGAACGCGGCCGCTCTGAAACCCTGCAGGTTGGGATTTCTGCCAAATCACGCACCAGTGGCGTGGTAACTCGGGTGACAACATTCACTAGTTGTGATTACGGAGCATGACTACACGTTTTTATACAGCCCAAATTTTAAAAGTGGGTGAACAATGCCTCCTGAATGTTTTAAAGGGGCTTTCTGGGACTCCTAAGGTCACGATAGGTCATCAATACCTGGGACTGCGCAGCCTCCTCCCAGCTTACCGAGCACAGCGCCATCCGTCAATTAGTGGTCGTGCATGGTACTGCAGCTCAGTTCCATTCACTTGCATAGACCATGTGACCGATGAGCGAGACGTCAGTGGCCTAGTTAAAGGAGGCGGCTGATTGGCTGAGGATGCCAGGAATCAGACCCCCACCGATCAGATACTGATGATCTACCCTGAGGCAGGTATACGCCACGCAGCCAATCACCATCCTCGGCGGTCTTGTGCCGCAAACCCGCACGTCACCGCTACAGCGGGAGAAAGACCGCCACAGTGGCGCAGAGAACAAGGCGGTTCTTTAAAGGGTTTCTGTCACCAGTTTTTGCGGTATGAATCAGGCTGACATTAGAGATGTGCTAATGTCACCTGATTCCAAATATATATCTGTTTTATTTACTGGTGCCCCCATTTTTATATAAAATGAACTTTTATTTTATGCAAATAAGGCCTCTAGGTGCAAGGGGCGTTACCTCTGCTCCTAGAGGCTCTGTTGATTGACAGGACCAGGCAGAGAAGAAACACTTCATTCACCATAGCTTTTAAGGACCTTTAATGATGTCATAACCATGTGATCAGTCACATGGTTAGGATCACACAAACAGCCTGTCTCCTCCTAAACCATGTGACTGATCACATGGTCATGACATAATTGAAGGTCCTTAAAAGCCTTGGTGAATGTAGTGTTTCTTCTCTGCCTGGGCCTGTCAATCAACAGAGCCTCTAGGAGCAGGGGTAACGCCCCTTGCACCTAGAGGCCTTATTTGCATAAAATAAAAGTTCATTTTATATAAAAATGGGGGCACCAGTAAATAAAACAGATATATATTTGGAATCAGGTGACATTAGCACATCTCTAATGTCAGTCTGATTCATACCAAAAAACTGGTGACAGAAACCCTTTAAAAAAAAAAAAAAAAAGGGGGGGGGGGCTCTCGGACACCCCTTTTAAGGAACGCCATACGCGCCTGAGCCCTGCGTTTAGGATAGGGTTACGTCCTCCTATATGGAGCATATACGAGCAAAAAAAATAAATTTAAATATATAATTAGCATTTGCGCCATAGGTCGGTGCACCCCGAGGCCTGGTTTTCAGCAGCAGCCGCGGTAGTGTGCCACAAACCGCAGCCGCTCGCGCCAATGCTACCCTTTCGCAAACCTCTACGTGAAAACCAATCCCCGATATAACTGCAGCCACCTTATCTTATCAGCGTCACTTTGACCTGCGCCTCATTGATAACACTGAAGGATCACAGAGTTTTCTATGTCACAGAGATATATGATGGGTGGGGGTCCGAGTGCTAAAACCTCTCCGCCTCTTAACCATTGCTCACACCCGGGCCGCCGCACAGACCATGTTTCTATGCTTTACACTGCAGCCCCACTTCTCACTAAATCTCTTAATGAGAAAAGATGAATTGTCAGATGAACCGTGTGGAGCTGACCTGACAATCCTACTTTCCTCATTTGAGATTTAGTGAGAAGTGGAGCTGCAGTGTAAAGCATAGAAAAATGCTCAGTGCAATGGTTGAGAGGTGGAGGGGTTTCAGCACTCAGACCCCCACCCATCAGAACTTCTGCTATGTCACTATGACACATGAAAAGTTTTCTTAATGGCTCATCCACACAAACTTTTTTTTTTCTTTTTTTGTGTCTCGTAAGCAGAACCAAAAAAACGTAAATTACTCCATGTGTATTCCGTATGACTGTTCCGCAAAACATAGAACATGTCCTATTATTATTTTCCACATTACGGTCAAGGATAGGACTGTTCTATTAGGGGCCAGCTGTTCCGCAAAATACGGAATGCACACAGCCGGAGTTTGTGTTTTGCGGATCCGCCATTTGCAGACTGCAAAATATCCAATGTTCGTGCGCATGAGTCCTAATGCTCAGTATCCCTTTAAATTGGGAACACTGTGTGGAGAGACCTGACAACCCAACTTTTCTCACCGGAGATTTAGAGAGAAGTGGAGCTGTGGTGTCTAACAGACACTGCGGAGAGGCCGGAGTCACTGACCATAGCGACACAGAAGACGGCGAATTGGCAAAGCGACGTTTTTTCCAGTGCACGTCTGCTCCATATTGCACACTGCCTCCTACAACTATCTACAAAAGACTTACGTATTCTGAAATCGCGCTGAATTTTCCGCTAGAGCCGCGTCATGCTGCAATTTTACCGCAATCCTGGGGCAACCAAACGCCACCACGGTCTTCTCGCATAGCGAATGCACCAGGGTGACAAAGTTGCATGCTGCTACAGCAATTTTGGAGTAGCCTGCTGTGAAACTACTACAACTCCCAGCATGCTACAACAATCTGCACCTGTTAAAGCATGCTGGTACTTGTAGTTTCACAACAAATGGCATAAACTCCTATAGATTATCACTTCAAAATGCCATGGCAGCCACAGCAAATGTTCCCAAACCCATAACAGCTGGCCAGCGAGGTGCACAAGGTCCCCCGATGTTAGGTAACACCACCCCGAGCACTCCCAGTAACTTTCCCCAGCCTGTGACTGACAGGCAGCTCCTCTGCCCCTGAATCTCCCCTTGTCCCAGCTCTGAAGTGAAGTCTCCATTACCATTCTCGAAGTGATCTTTATAAATCTCCCCTCCAAAGAACGAACAGAACGACATGTCGCTGTTTTGCGTAACCGTCTAATATTGACCCTCCACGGCCACCACCTCTCATTCTAGAATGGACCGGCCGTCAGTGTTATGTATAAAGCGCTAGGGTGGGGCGTGGCGTTGCGTCATCAAGAGGCGTGGCTGCGTCTACCCGTGCGCGCATCCGCATTTGGCGGCCATGTTGGTTGGGGAGAGGGAAACTTGAGAAAGAATGTTACATATGGATTTTTAGGGTGCAATTTTGTTGTTTGACATCATTACCTTAATTGGAGGGAAAATGATCCCCCCGAGTTGTGCAAGGCTTGGTTTCCTTTTATGCAAGAGGTTGCATCAGCTAGTTCCCTGTATTGTGACAGGAGAAGTTCCTGCAGTCAATAGCCTTGAGGTTTCGTGTTAAAATGCACAAGTAAATACGACCTGGTGCTGTATGTGTATCATACGACTAGTAAAATAAATACAATATAATATGTTGTTTTTTTGGGGTGTCTAAACACAGCAGAACTTGTGCGTACCAGTAAGAGCGCCCATAGCAACGTGCCAGGCACAGATAGCGCCCATATGCCGCTTTTTGATTGGTTTCCATTTAAAAACAATAGGCGGAACCACAGCAGAACCCATAAGGCCCTGTCAGGGGTGACTCCATAGGAGTACCAGTCCTAAATGCCATGACCAGCCAGTCTCCCAGGTACAAATTTACCAGTAATGGACGAGCCTGTAAATGCCAGCCAGGGAGGATCCCATAGAAATGTGACTGCCAGCCAGCCTACAACCATGTACCAGCCACAGAAAAAAGTAATACTCCCATACCGCTACAGGTGCCCCCATAAACCTGCCAGCCACAAATGGTCCCATAAGTACCAGCCACAGAAGCGCCAAGCTCCCTACGTCTAGTAGAAGTATACAGCTATATACCCCTCTAGACCAGGGATGCCCAACCTACGGCCCTCCAGCTGTTGCAAAATTACAAGTCCCAGCATACCCTAATAGCTGTAGGCTGTCCGAGCATGGTGGGAGTTGTAGTTTTGCAACAGCTGGAGGGCCACAGGTTGGGCATCCCTGCTGTAGGCTGTCCGGGCATGCTGGGAGTTGTAGTTTTGCAACAGCTGGAGGTCTGCAGGTTGGGCATCCCTACTTCTAGACAGTGGAGTTAGAAACTGTGGGGGCATTACATACCCTATGCATCCCTGGGGCTGTTTACTCAGAAGGGGCTAATAAGAGCTGATGCAATGCATCCTGGGAGATACTGGCGCTTGATGAGCTACTGCCCACCCACAGAAAGGGAAGAAAGTCTCATAGATAAGTGGGTACAAAACAACCTTACATTATTAGGATAGTCCCCTTTAAGTAGAGCCACAGAGACTTCGGTTCTCTTAAGATATGTACCCAGAGATTGGAACAGAGACTTGATAAAGGGAGGCAGAGGAGCCTCTGAGTGACTGGATGACAATAGTGAGACGCCATCTTTGTAATCCTTCAGCACAAGATCCTGTAAAACCTCTGTCTCACCGGAAGCACAGACTATTGACTTCACCATTCTTTACACTGCAGCTTTGCTTCTTTAGAAGATCCATTATGTATCAGCCAAGACCAGGAGGAGATCACTTCACGGATAGAGATCATTCCGGTTAATGTAAGCACTGGATGACGATAATGTACGGCCACCGATGAGAAGAAGAAGATTATTAGATAACTGGTTCACATACGCTATGTAGAAAGTCAGTCTTCTGCAGGAAAGCCTCGAGGATTTTGTTTTTCATGCCAACGCTCAACAGTGGAGTCATTCCAATAATAACCTGATATTAGAAAATCAGTAAGAATGCAGTTCCCTAAACTGAGGAGCTATGGCAGGGATCAGCAACCCTCAGGACGCCAGCTGCTGGGAAACTACAAAAGTTGAAAATCCAGCTATGACCCTCTATGTGGTCCCTACCAATGGGAGGGGGGGCTTCCTGCTGCCTGCTTGTAGGCTCACCTGATGGCACTGAGGGGGCAGCTGATGGCACTGAGGGGGCAGCTGATGGCACTGGGAGGGAAGCTGATGGCACGGGGGCAGCTGATGGCACTGGGGGGCATCTGATGGTACTGTGGGGGGCAGTTAATGGCACTGAGGGGGCAGCTGATGGCACGGGGGGAGCTAATGGCACGGGGGGGGCAGCTGATTGCACAGAGGGACAACTGATGGCACTGAGGGGGCAGCTGATGGCACTGTGGAGCACCTGATGGCACTGAGGGGGCAGCTGATGGCACTGGGGGGCAGCTGATGGCATTGGGGGGGCAGCTGATGGAACTGGGGGGGAAGCTGATGGCATCGGGGGGCAGCTGATGGCACTGGGGGAAAGCTGATGGCATCAGGGGGCAGCTGATGGCACTGGGGAGGCAGCTGATGGCACTGGGGGGAAGCTGATGGCACTGGGGGAAAGCTGATGGCACTGGGGGGAAGCTGATGGCACTGGGGGGAAGCTGATGGCATCAGGGGGCAGCTGATGGCACTGGGGAGGCAGCTGATGGAACTAGGGGGGGAAGCTGATGGCATCGGGAGGGAAGCTGATGGCACTGGTGGGGCGGGGGCCTGATGGCATGGGGGCGAGCTGATGGCACGGGGGGGGGGGGCTGAGTTTTTATAAAGAAAAACATTATTTTAATTGTTTTTTTTTGTTACAGTACTGGATTAATTGTTGGATTAATCGATAGAATACTCAATTACAAAAATAGTCGATAGCTGCCGCCCTACTCCAGAATGGCATATTTGATATTCCAGACTCTCCTCCCTCATTCTTTACACTGCAGATCTTCTTTTTTACTAAGCCTCTCCTGCAGTTATTCAGGGCGCAGGTTCAGGTTAAAGCTGCGGGCAGTCTGTTTGCCTCTCATAGTCCCACTGGGAACCGTAATGTGGTTACTGTCCCTTTAAGACGTTCCAGCGGAAACCTCAGATTTTGCTGAGTTCTCGGCTTCTCCTCGGAGGTCGTCAGTAATCCTGGTGACAACTTAGACTTTGTCCCTGAAATCCTCTGATCAGCAGCTGAGAGGAGTTAATGCAGTAATGGACGGATACCCTAATGAATTTAGCCGCTCAATCCCCTCGCCGTCCGTAAAGCAGGCTTAGGGCGGCCGCGGGTTATATTTGATGTGTCTGGCGCTCCGGATCTAGATATAGGAGAGAATTACTACAGACACTTCCTAAAAATATCTGCTTTCAAAAAGTAGAAATATTCTCAATATACCCAGCTTTCCCAGGTGTTTTTGCCGTCCAGGACTCTATTTCCCCCATTCTTTACACTGCAGCTCTGCTTTTTTAGTGGGCTTTTCCCGCAGCCTCCCTGCAGGCTCGGCTCCCAAGCAGTGGTTTTCGTGACCCACCCTGGAACCTGTATAGCAAATAAGTCTCGGTTAGGACAGGAGACTCCTGAATAGCATTCTAGACTTTCCTCCCCTATTCTTTACACTGCAGCTCTGCTTCTTTACTGGGCCTCTCCTGCTGCCCACCTGTAAGGCTGGGTTCCCAAGCAGCGGTTGTCGTGACCCACCCTGGAACCTGTATAACGAATATGTTGTCCAAATTAGTCATCATCCAACTTTTCCAAGATCAGATAGGAGTCACAAATTTATGGGGGATTTTTTGAAGAAATACATCTGAAAAGATTACTGCTGTGATCCCAGTCACCCCCACTCCAGGTTTTGGCCCCCGGGGGCCCATTCTCAGGCTGCCTCCAGGTACTTACATTTCTGCACACGCCTGACTCTCTTACAGCAGGGGCTGTAAATCTGCCAATCTCCAGCAGGTCCTCCCGGGACATTAAGAATTGATGACTCCGTAGACTTGTGTTCAGACACGGCCGCTGCTGAGCGCGGCAGAAACGTCCGCAACCTCCGGAAAGTTCAACCTTATGAAACCAAATCTGCACTCCTGCGAGTCAGTAAAGCAGAGCTGGGGTCAGGCCGATCCACGGCGGAGGAAAATCCGAATCCACAGTGCCCCCATAACAGTGACCTCCACAGTGCCCCCATAACAGTGACATCCACAGTGCCCCCATAACAGTGACCTCCACAGTGCCCCCATAACAGTGACATCCACAGTGCCCCCATAACAGTGACCTCCACAGTGCCCCCATAACAGTGACCTCCACAGTGCCCCCATAACAGTGACATCCCCAGTGCCCCTATAACAGTGACATCCACAGTGCCTCCATAACAGTGACCTCCACAGTGCCCCCATAACAGTGACATCCACAGTGCCCCCATAACAGTGACATCCACAGTGCCCCATAACAGTGACATCCACAGTGCCCCCATAACAGTGACATCCACAGTGCCCCCATAACAGTGACCTCCACAGTGCCCCCATAACAGTGACATCCACAGTGCCCCCATAACAGTGACCTCCACAGTGCCCCCATAACAGTGACATCCACAATGCTCCCATAACAGTGACCTCCACAGTGCCCCCATAACAGTGACCTCCACAGTGCCCCCCATAACAGTGACATCCACAGTGCTCCCATAACAGTACCTCCACAGTGCCCCCATAACAGTGACATCCACATCGCTCCCATAACAGTGACATCCACAGTGCCCCCATAACAGTGACATCCACAGTGCCCCCATAACAGTGACATCCACAGTGCCCCCATAACAGTGACATCCACAGTGCCTCCATAACAGTGACCTCCACAGTGCCCCCATAACAGTGACCTCCACAGTGCCCTCGTAACAGTGTCATCCATAGTGCCCCCATAACAGTGACCTCCACAGTGCCCCCATAACAGTGACATCCACAGTGCCCCCATAACAGTGTCATCCATAGTGCCTCTTCTCCTTCATACTGGCCTTATATACGTTCTAGAATGCTGAGATCTTTCTAAGCACCTGATTTATCTATATGCCAAATTTGGTGCAGATCGGTCCAGTTGTTTGGCTCATGCACACGAACGTATTTTCTTTCCGTGTCCGTTCCATTTTTTTTTTGCGGATCGTATGTGGAGCCATTCATTTCAATGGGTCTGCAAAAATCGGAAGTTACTCCATGTGCATTCCGTTTCCATAAGTCCGTATTTCCGTTCCGCAAATAAATAGAACATGTCCTATTATTGTTCTCATTACGGACAAAGATAGGACTGTTCTATTAGGGGCCGGCTGTTCCGTTCCGCAAAATACGGAATGCACACGGACGCCATCTGTATTTGTTACGGATCCATTTTTTGTGGACCGCAAAACACATACAGTCGTGTGCATGAGCCCTAAAGAACAGACAACAGGCAGAAATTCATTTCTATAATATATTATAGGAGATTAGGTTTATGCTATATCCTGTGACTGATAGATTTAGATGTAGATAGATAATAATAATATAGATAGATATGAGATAGATAGATAGATAGATGAGATATAGATATGATAGATAGATAGATAGCATAGATAGATAGATAATAGAATAGATAGATAGATAGATTGATAGATAGATAGATATGATTAGTAGATAGATAGATAGATAGATAGATAATAGATAGATAGATAGATAGATAGATAGATGATTATAGATAGATAGATAGATAGATAATAGATAGATAGTATGAGATAGATATGAGATAGATAATAGATAGATAGATAGATAGATAGATAGATAGATAGATAGATAAGATAGATAGATGAGATAGATATGAGATAGATGAGATAGATGATAGGATATGAGATAGATAGATAGATAGATAGATATGAGATAGATAGATAGATAGAGATAGATAGATAGATAGATAGATATAGATAGATGAGATAGATGAGATAGATATAGATAGATAGATAGATAGAGATAGATAGATATAGATAGATAGATAGATAGATAGAGATAGATAGATAGATAGATAGATAGATAGATAGATAGATAGATAGATAGATATGAGATACAGGAGAGAGATAGATAGATAGATAGATAGATAGATAGATAGATAGATAGAATAGATAGATAGATAAGATAGATAGATAGATAGATAGAATAGATAGAATAGATAGATAATAGATATGAGATAGATAGATAGATATGAGATAGATAGATAGATAGATAGATGATAGATATGAGATAGATAGATAGTTAGATAGATAGATAATAGATAGATAGGTAATAGATAGATAGATAATATGAGATAGATAGATAGATAGATAGATAGATAGATAGATAGATAGATAGATAGATAGATAGATAATAGATAGATAATATGAGATAGATAGGTAGATAGATAGATAGATAGATAGATAGATATAATACATAGATTGATAATTTATTCCAGGACAGGTCATCTGTGGACATTATGAGGTGTATATAGGGTTTATGTCCCCAAATGTTCAGTTTCCCAGTCCTGCTGTAAACCCTGGGGACCGGTCGCTGTCCGTAGTGCTGTCAGATGGAGGCCGGGCGGTCAGTGCTGGTGTCCCTGGAGCTGACAGCTGGAATATGACAGAATATTTTTACAGACCTTGTCCCTTTTATTACACGCCTCTTACATGACACTACAGTAGGACCAACCATTGAAGTCAATAGGAGCTGTATAACTTCACGTGCACTCTGCTCACACTAGTGGCGGGGGAGGGAGATGGTGTTTTTGGGGGAATAATGCAGAATTTTTCATGCCGGATTACAGGATTTTTACTGTAGCCGATCCTGCTGTAATCTTCGTGTACCAGTCGCCCGACGCATTTCAGTGCGATGCAGCGTTTGTCGGAGGCTGAGGATTTAGCTGCGGGCGTCTTTCACAATGTGCTAATCCGAGAGGAGGAGGAGATGGAAGGAAACTTGGAATAAACTACAGCAGGAGGCTGCGATACACGACTGACACATTGTAACGCCACAGCCAATAGCGGCCGGGGATGCACCGTTCATCCGCAGAGCAATTAGTGGCTTTTATCCCTTCGGCATCCAATGGCACGCAGCTCCTCAGTCCTCAGCAGCACGTCGCCTCCTTGAAGGAGTTGGAGGGGTTTTGTTTTTTTTTGTGTTGAGCCCGTCCTCCGGCAGCACCCCCCGCGTGTCAGAGGAGGGCTGGCTGCTCCCGTCACCGCACGGATGCCTGCATTGCTTGTACGCTTGGCTCGTGCTGCCCGTCTGCAGAGATGCTGAGCCTTCCTGACCAGACCCCTCACCTGAGACCACCCCGGAGCCTGGGAGACGCCCGCAGTCTTTTGGGGTAGCACCTGGGAGCACCCCCTGCAGGTACGTCCCTATCATGTAAGCATTTGGGGATCCCCTCTGGTGGGATACGTCGCAGTCATGCCAGGCAGGTGCCCGTACCCACGCACATACCACTGCAGCTGTCACTGACAGACGCACAGCTGCCCCCCTAACACCAAGAGGGGGCACATACTGGATCCAAATCTATACCGTTTTTTTTCCAGGATGACGACGTGTTCATGTGTTTACAGGGCTGCATCACTGACAGCATTCAGGTGCAGCAGGGTTTGTTAGATGTAGCAGAGCTGAGTTGTCCTGTGGCTTTGACAGAACTGCAGGTGAAGATGCTGCATCAGTGATAGCTTATTCGGCTCTGCTACATGTAGGCAAGGTTATTTGGCATGGATGCTTCACTGCAGCTGCGGTGTAGGTGAGAGGTGTAGGTGACAGGTGCACAACCCCCGGGCTGGGGTCCCACTGGGACTATCAGGATCTGTCTCCAGATGGTCATTATTAAGACACAGATTGAGAAAATATTGATTGGAGCTGTCACCGAGTAATGACGCCGGGTCCTGAGGTTAAAGGGACAAGGACCCCAAAGCTGGTGTAAAGGGGCTCTCCGCACTGTAGTGAGCATGAGCCAAGTGCCTGATAACAGGGGACAGCGAAAAAATAATGGAGCCCCCCCCCCCCCATTGCTATGTCCCTTGTATAGTAAATTATAGAACCTCTCAAGAAATATTGGAGAAGTTGTGCTAAAAAGACCAATGAAGAGTTCAAACCAGGAGGTGTTGTCTGCAGGGGCCCCGACCTGAATGTACCTGCAGCAGGGTGACCAACCGATCATGATGGCCTGACTGCAGGTCATCTACAATATAGAGGCTGCGATACCATGATAGATGAGATATAGACAGATAATGAGATAGATAGATAGATAGATAGATAGATATGAAATAAATAGATATGAGATAATCGATATGAAATAGGTAAAATAGATAGATATTAGATAAAGATAGATAATGAGATAGATATGAAAAGATAGATTAAATAGATAGATATGAGATTAGATAGAAAAATATGAAATAGAATAGATTGTTACATAGATTTATACAAGATAATTGATATGAAATGGATAAAATAGATATGAGATTGATAGATATATAGCTAAAGATAGATAGATATGAAATGATAGATTAAATAAATATGAGATTAGATAAGAGATAGATCAATGATAGATAGATAGATAGAAGGATAGATTTTTACATAGATTGATATGAGAAAATCAATATAAAAATGGATACAATAGATAGATATGAGATAGATAGATAGATAGATAGATAGATAGATAGATATGAGATAGATAGATAGATAGATAGATAGATATTAGATAGATAGATAGATAGATAGACAGGTAGATATTAGATAGATAGATATTAGATAGATAGATAGATAGATAGATAGATAGATAGATAGATAGATAGATAGATAGATAGATAGATAGATAGATAGATAGATAGATAGATAGATAGATAGATAGATAGATAGATAGATAGATAGATAGACAGATAGATATGAGATAGATAGATAGATAGACAGATAGATATGAGATAGATAGATATGAGATAGATAGATAGATAGATAGATAGATAGATAGATAGATAGATAGATATGAGACAGATAGATATAGAGATAGATAGATATAGATAGATAGATAGATAGATAGATAGATAGATAGATAGAGATAGATAGATATGAGACAGATAGATAGAGATAGATAGATATAGATAGATAGATAGATAGATAGACAGATAGATAGATAGATGAAGATAGATAGATAGATAGACAGATAGATAGATAGATAGATAGATAGATAGATAGATAGATAGATAGATAGATAGATAGATAGATAGATAGATAGATAGACAGATAGATATAGATATAGATAGATAGATAGATAGATATGATAGATATAGATAGATATCAGATAGATAGATAGACAGATACAGATAGATATAGAGATAGATAGATAGATAGATAGATAGATAGATAGATAGATATGAGATAGATAGATAGATAGATAGATAGATAGATATGAGATAGATAGATAGATAGATAGATAGATAGATAGATAGATAGATAGATAGATAGATAGATAGATAGATAGATAGATAGATAGATAGATAGATAGATAGATAGATAGATAGATAGATAGATAGATAGTTCTTAGATGTGAGAGCTCAGCTGCCAGATGTCTGTCTTCCCTTGATCCAAGGCTTATTAATCTGTCTGAACCTCCTGGCTGAGAAAAGCTTTCCCTGCTCCCCCTATCCCGTCACTATAAATTAGGTCATTCATATATCTGCAAATCCATGTAACACTATAAACAGCGAGCGGTGAAGAACATGAAATGTAGAACTGGCAGGAGCCCCCTGTATCTGTACACTGCTCTACCCGCCGGTCATTAATTCTTACACTGACATAAAAATACCCTAAAGATGCTGCAGTAGGAGCAGTATTATAGTAGTCAGGAGAAGCAAGCACTTCACATGCCTGTGGACAAAGTACAGCGTAGACCACGTAATCAGGTTCTCCACGTTGTAATATACATTTCATAGACAGCCCAGAGCTGTGATATAAGAGATGGTGAGCACAGAGCTGTCAATCACACTATACCCCGCCCACATTCAGCTGCTGAGCACTGTAAACACTTTGACCGGCACCGGAGTTTTTAGGTCAAAAATAGTATGTTTTTTTTAACACTAAATACTTATTTTTCCACCTTTTATTGTAATATTTTTATGCTTCATTTTCATCACTTTTATATTCCTACAGAAGAGTAAACATTAAAAGGCGACTACTCAACTCTCTGACAGTGTTTTCAGTGATGTCAGGAGGCTGACATAAAGGAGCAACAGATTTGTAATAGTTTGGGATACGGTCGACTGTCTCACCAGAGGATCCTTCGTCAGGCCTAGGATCGGATACAATAATGGGTCTTAAAGGTCCTGTAGACGACAACCACAGTTGGAGGTAACTTTTGAGCCAATCACTTGCTTAAAGGGGTTATCCCACGAATAATGTAAAACATGAAAATCAGACATCATATAGGACATGACAATCTCTAACATAGCTAGAACCAGTGCTGTACCTCACATGGATCCAGAGATCTCCACATTCATTGCTCTGCTAGATTTATATCAAGCTGACAGCTCAAGGGGAGTGTCTTTTCTGCTGCAGCTCAGGGGGCGTGTCTCAGCTCTTCCTATCACAGCTCAGGAGGCGTGTCTCAGCTCTCCCCATCACAGCTCAGGAGGCGTGTCTCAGCTTTCCCTATCACAGCTCAGGAGGCGTGTCTCAGCTCTCCCTATCACAGCTCAGGGGGCGTGTCCATGCTCTGCCTATCACAGCTCAGGAGGCGCGTCTCAGCTCTCCCTATCACAGTTCAGGGGGCAGTTATAGGATAGAACTGAGCATGTGCGGCCTTCTCAGTGAATAAGTCAAAGAAATAAGTAATGAAGTGGTCCTATACAGATAGATTTTTTGAATAACTCAGTAGCTATACAAAATTTTTAATGACATGCAATTAGAAAAGTACTCAGATCCAGGGGACAACCCCTTTAAAAAAAGGTCTTAGACCATATTGATGTGTATAGATGGAGGGAAAGTCCTCAGGATCATCTCCTTTGGTTGGCCTGAAGAACCCCTATAGGACACTAGTTTGGGTAGTGTTACATTTCAGTTTTTTTAGTTTTTTTTTCATTTATTTGACCCATGTTTTGTTCTCTATTTCAGGTAGATTAGCCATGCTGTGAAGAATGTCTAACTCTGGCAAAATTAGTCCTGTGCCGACTGGTTCCTCAACACCTAACCACTCTTTGCCAGATGCCAAGCAAGCAATGGTTACTCAACAGACCCCACAAGGAATAACAATCCAGTTAACTAAAGTGCATAGCGAAGACAACTGGGAGGATTTAGCCGAAAGCGAGCTGATCTTCACTTTGGACCAAGATGAAGAAGAAGCACTGGCCTCCACCATAGCAAGTAGAACTACGTCTCCGGTGTATGGGCGGTCAAGGAAGCAAGACGGGACCATCCTTAATGAGCTGGCTCTGGCCGCTTATGAGTGTGCCGGTGACGTTTTGCTGTCCGGCGAGACCCAAAAACATAGCCCCTTCTTGTCTAGTTCACCCACGTCCAAACCGCTCAACCTTGTGAAGTCTGTCTCAACAGAAATCGACGTCAAAGACTCCACTCTTCATAAACCTCATCCCTTCGTCAACTTGGTCAAGTCCATTTCCACCGAGATCTCCAGACTGGAGCCGGAGGTGACGCAGTCCAAATCAGACTCTAAACTCAATGTTCATCTCTGGAGGCAGATAACGCAACCCAAGGGCAAAAATGGAGACTCTAGAACCGCTCCATCCTCCCCGAGCACATCACCGTCCGAAAGCAAAGGAATGTTCTTTAACGTGCAAGACGTTGAAGCCAAGTTAGAAGACACCAAGAGGAGGTTGTCCGAAGCTATGCAAGAACCGCTGAGCATGCTCAGTAAGATCATAGGTGAGGAGACAAGCCCAAACCCCAAACACAGAACTATGTCCCCGCTCTTCTTCAACCAGGAATCCCCATCGAGTCAAGGTATTTTTGAATCAAAGAACACGTTTACCAATTATGGAAGGTCAGACGAAAGAGATATCACGGACTCTGTGGATCCAGATAAAGCTATCCACAGGGAAGCACCAAAGAACCATTGCAAGTATAAGATCTGCTCTTATGGGGACGTGATCCAAGTGGTAGAACTGACCGGTGAGGATGTAGAAGATGAAGACCTGTCTTCCACCATGGAAGATCGCCAATCTCCATCCCATAACAATGACGTGCCCTTCAGCGTCCTGGTCTGTATAGCAATCCTAGCATATAACTTCTTCATCTGGCCCCTTCCCGCCTACATCTCGGGGCTTTTCATGGGCGTTGCTAGTGGATTTATTTTAGGATTTTTCTTGGTATTATTGCTGGTGCCCAAACGTTCCTGTTCCAGGAGACACAAGCGTTACCTTCAGGAATGTGAAGCTTTTCCTTCAACCATTGATAACCTCCAGGAACAGAATCTGTTACAGGTAAGAGGTCCCCTCTTCTTACAGGCATATTGGCATTTTTAGGTTTAGACCATTTTAGAAAGATTGTCAGCTTCCTGGACCCTCACCAATCCTAAATATGAAGGTCCTACAGTTCTCGTTCTGATCAGTCACAGCACAGCAGCTTCACAAGATCGGCGAGATGTGGTTGGCAATGTTATGGGGACAGTAAGGCTGGTCTTGTTATAGTGGTCGTGTGGTTGGCACTTTTATGGGGAAACTGTGGTTTGTAATGTTATGGGGCAAGGTCATTACTACTAAGTTGGGCTGGGTTGATTATAGGAGCAGTACATGCCTCTGTTAAGGAGGTAGCGTGAACAGCTTTGTTTTGGGGGCACCATGGTTGTCTTCGGGCCTGTTATGGTGGCAGCGTGGCCCTGTGTTAGAGGCACTGTGATTGGCAATGTTCTGGAGCATTGTGGCTGAAACTATGTATTATCGTGAGATTCTGAGATTCGGCAAAAAAATAGACTGAGCTGTGATAGGAAGAGCATTACACGCCTGCTTGATAGGTAGACTGAGACACGCCCCCATAGCTCCAGCAGAAAAGACACTCCTTTAGCTGTCGGCTTGAATCTAGGAGCAATGATGTGGAGATCTCTGGATCCATGTGAGGTACAGGCTGTCTAGGTTTGTTAAAAAAGCTCTCATGTACTATTATGATGTCTGAATTTTAATTTCTGAAAGCCGTTGACAACAAATGATCGAGCTCCACATCGCCCAGTTCCCAACATGGCACATGGCTGACACCTATATGATAAAAAGAGAGGTGATGGTAGCAAGACACATCTTACCCTGATGATGTCTTCGATGGAGCTGAGCTCTTTGTTACATAGCTAGATGTTTTCTAGTCCCTGGCCCAACTAGGGCTGTACCACCAATGAGGCCAGGTGAGGCAATCGCCTCAGGCAGCACCAGGCAGGAGCCGAGTGGCCATATGGACAATGAGCACTGTCATTGTGGCAAAGTGGTTAGGTTAAGAAATTGGCATTGGGAGGGTGTGGGCACTGTTTTAGTTTTTTTTTTTTCGCCTCAGGCAGCAGAAAGGCTAGATGAACCCGTGGCCTCAACTAGCCCTACCTAAAGGTCATTATGCATGTAAAGTTACTTCATACTTCAGGAATGCGGCCAGGTATCAGGAGAAGGACCACTAAAATACCTTGCTATACACACTAATGTGGAGACACAGTGGCACATAGGTCTACTTGGCTATTACTATGCTTTAGTGACTAGTTCTGTTATGGAGGAAGTGTGACTGGCTGTTTGTTTCTGACTGGCTGTCTTTGTTGCCCATATCAACCAATCACAGAGCAGCTTTCATTTTCCTAAAGCAGAAAATCAAATGAAAGCTGCGCCGTGGTTGGTTGGTAAGGGCAAAAATGTGAATGACCCTTTTAGACAGTTTTATATATCAGCCCCACTATCTGCTCCTATATAATGGGTACACTGTGGCTGTCACTGTGTGGGCAGTGGCAGAAACAATGAGAACATGGCCAGAATATTGCTATCATGTCAGTACGGCCTTTTATTGTATATAGCGTACCATTGTTTTCTTCTCGCTCCAGAATTGTAATGGTTTCAGCACATGAAGAATTGTCTGGCATGTGGTAATTCCAGGCATGGCTGCACACCTTCCATCATTTCTCACTCTTTCTCAGAAAGGTTATTTAGCAGTGGAGATCGGCAGTATATCAGGGGCCGCTGCAGGAGCGGGGGCAGCCATTACGGGTGCTGCAGATAGCACTTGATGGCTGACATCCTCAGCGGGCAGCACACTGTGTCTATACAGATTCATAAAATTTTATAGATTATGCCAGATATTTTAAATAAAACCCACAAATAAAGCTGCAGTGACAAGGTCGGGGGCAGAGGCAGATGGGAACGGTGCATGTTAATTTTTTTTATCATTTTTGAAACGTCAGTCTTGGAGAGCCCTTCACAGGGTAATACTCGATCAGCAGATTGTGGGGAAAATGGGAGCAACCTTTAAGGGGAGTGGCTTAAATATAAAAAGGTTTGATTGAAGGGGTTGTCAAGGATTTTACTGTTGATGACTTACCATTAATATGTGGTCGGCGGGGGTCTGACCTTCTGCACCCTCGCCGATCAGCTCTTCCTCAGTAGTTTTGAAGCCAACTTCATTTAAATGAGGAGCGCTGCAGTAACCAACACTGTCCACTGCACAATGGCGGGGGCTGTGTAGTTCCAGCTACCCCGCAACAGCTGATCAGCAAGGGGTCCGGGGGATTGCTCCCCTGCCAATCAATTTTTTTTTCTTTAGTCCACTCCTATTTGCCCGCCATCTGTGCCAATAGTTTCGCCAGTGACATTGGGTGGTGGAGGCCACCCCTTTGGAAAGCCTCTGGTATCAGACGATATCAAAACTAACTACTTCTACTACTACAGAAGTAGAAGTACTTCAAAAACCACATAAAAAAACCTGAAGGTCAGTGGCGTACATAGAGAAGTAAGGGCCCCATAGCAAGGATCAGACCAGGCCCCCCACACAGGCCCTTCCGCCTTTCAATGACCCTTGGGCCATTTTTCCTCTGCCTCGTTTGTTAAAAGTTGTTCCTTTAGTCCTGTCCAAGTTTTCACCTCCAGTAGAAGAGGAGATAACCCCAACTTAGACTGGGCCTCCTCTTGCCCTAGGCCCCATAGCAGTTGCATGGTTTGCCGCTATGGTAGTTATGCCCTTCTGAAGGTATCGCAACACCCTAAGGTCTAAGATAATCATTGAGGTAATCCCTACGTTATGTCTTTCAGGGCTGGATGAACGAGATGTTTTCTTACGACCCTGAGTTCTACCACCCGGCTCTGACCCATTCCGTGTTTGTGACACTAGAAGGTACCACCTTGAAACGTTCTTATCCAAAAAGCAACCTGCCCCGGAGGTCTATCTATGGGGAGGAGATACCAGAGACCGTCTTTGTCAGTCATGATACCAACAACTTGACCAATGCCCAGGTAAAGGGTGTACTGTCAGAAATTGAAAGGGCTGTCCATGGGTTGAGTGTAGTACTGTGGTTCACGTCCATTCACGTCAATAGAACTACAATATCAAGCCCAACCTGTGGACAGGTGAGGTGCCGTTTCTTAAAAGAAAGCAGCCATGTTTTTCTATTCCTTTACAACCCCTTAAAGAAGAACTCCTCCAAAAAATTTTATTCTCTGACCTGTTAGAAAGGTGCATGATATAATCGGTAGTGAATCTTCTCATCAGAGACTGTAATTGAGAGTTATCACCTCTCTTCTAATTATAGCTGTGTCATGTGGCCAACTCCCTGACCTCCAACTGACCCAGGACAGGAAGACATTTACTTCTCTATTCATTTCTATGAGACTGAGAGTGAGGCTCCCATAGGAATACATAGAGAATTAGACTTCCTGTCCACACATAAGATGCTGTGTTATCTGGTGAGTCTGATTCCTGGTCACATGACACAGATGAGAAGCATCAGGGAGATATAACTCACAAATACAGACACTGGTAAGAAAATGACATTCACTACAGATTACATCATGTACATTTCTAGCAGGACATGGAATAAAATTTTTTGTGGGAGTTCTTTAATAGATGGGGAAGGAGTTCAACCTGAGATGACGGCTTCTTCCTCAGAGCCCCTTAGCTGCAGGGAACCTTATGGTCCATACCTTGGCATGGACATAGTCAATAATGGTCTTCACAAATATGTTATGGACCCTAGAGCTTATGATGACTGTTTCAGATATTTCTGTATCCTGACGGACTGGCAAACAAGAGACTTTGGAATAAAAAATATCCAATCTGCATCCAATTATGCGATCCTGAAGATCCTGAAGCCCAGAATGTGGAAGACACAGACACTAAGGGCGATATGTCTCCAAGAAGGGATCCAGACGAATGTGAAAGGTCCAGTACGGAGCGTAGGCAGGGACATTGTATTTGTTTGGACGGACTGGGAGGGACAAGGAAGAATGGTATCAACATCTGGTGAGGGCCTCTCGTGGGTCCGTGACTGGAAAGCAAGATGCCGTCAGAGGCGATAGCAAGACAGGTAAGAAGATTGACTAGTAAGAGCCTTTCGAATGTCTTGGATGCCCTCTGACTCAGACTTCAACTTTTTTAGGGTCACTACCAAACCCCCTTTCCAGTCCATGCAGTTGGGGGGGCACAAGTAACAGCAGCATGGAAAGCACTGAGGACGCTTCCCATATCAGTAAACCAAAAGATCTGGCGGGAAACGTCAGACAGAAAATCCTCTTGGACTATGCCACCTACATGTCCAGGTTCATCTCAACAGATCCAGCCAGTCCAGCCCAGAGCCCTCGCCAGAGCGCTGCCAGCAGCCCCACACCTCCGAAAAAGGAGGTACTGTATCCCGCTGTATTGATAATGTAATATTAATGTCTGGAGACCTCAACCCCCAACCCGTAAGTTTTAGTCACATCTGCTTCTGCATAGGTGACCTAAGCCTAATTCAGTGTCTTTACCTTTACCCAGCACCCTATGGAGCAATCCCTCTCCATTAACCCCCATGTGTCCTGGGTCAATGCCTTCATTGGACGCATGTTCTGGGACTTCTTGCAGGAGAAGTATTGGGAAGATGTGGTGGCCAACAAAATCCAGAAAAAGTTGACCAAAATCAAGGTAGGATTGTGAGTAGACGAGTTAAAGATGTGAGTTAGGGCGGCCATTATTGGTAGACAAGATAAATGGACATTTATAAACATGAACTCATGGTCCTCAAGTATCTAACAAAGTCTGGACTATAGGCTGTGAGGTAGTTGTGTGGCACACTGAAATATTCTTTGCACACTTTTTTACCCAGCTGCCAAACTTTATGGACGAACTGACACTAACAGGCTTAGATATGGGAACATCACTCCCCCAGATTCTCACCATCTCCAGCCCAAGCATGAATGAAAGAGGTGAGTGTTTTCCAAATTCCCGGTGGGTTCTGTACCATAGAGCAAGAGCCAATACAATAGTAGCCAAGGAGGAAGGTCCAGGTCAGAATACCACGATGCATAGGCAGATGTGGTTGTGCGATCCACCACCAAAATGGGGTCCATTTGGCTATTTGCTATTGACTTACTTCTGTCGGCGGTACTACTGCTTAGTAGGTATGGGCCTAGTCTCATGAAGATGCCCATTAATAGGCGCAAAAAGCCGATCAGAACATCTATTTATAATGTACTCTGCTCCCCGAGCACATTACATCCTCATTAGACTCCTCGCCTACAGAACAGTGGAAGAGGATGCACATTTTCTGCGTCGTTAAGTTCTGTTCTCGGAAGAAGCTCCTCAAAAAGTGCAGGAAATGAGTGCAGAATTATTAGACTACAGATTTTCGGATAAGGAATTTCTCTGTATCGATCAGACATGACCAAAAAAGGTCTAACATGATGGAGTTCTGGATAACTTTCCATCCCGTCGGGCACGCCAATTTGTTTGAAGTTTCCATCTACTTGATGTTGCTTAATTGGAATTGTATCCTATCCAGTGCATATGACTGGAGTTAGATTCCACTTCTGGTATACAAGAATATAACTACTATAATACTGCTCCTATGTACAAGAATATAACTACTATAATACTACTCCTATGTACAAGAATATAACTACTATAATACTGCTCCTATGTACAAGAATATAACTACTATAATACTGCTCCTATGTAGAATACTGCTCCTATGTACAAGAATATAACTACTATAATACTGCTCCTATGTACAAGAATATAACTACTATAATACTGCTCCTATGTACAAGAATATAACTACTATAATACTGCTCCTATGTACAAGAATATAACTATATAATACTACTATAATATTAACTACATACCTACTGTACAAGAATATACTATAATACTATACTATAACTAATATATACCTAACTATGTACAAGAATATACACTACTATAGAATATACTATAATATGTACAATAATACCTACTGTACTACTATATAACTACTACCTATGTACTACTACTATATACTATGTATAAGTACTAATATAAATACTGCTTACAAGAATATAATAATACTATACAAGAATAGTTAACTACTATACATACTGCTCCTGTACGAATATTACTACTAATAATACTTGCTCCTCACCAAGAATATAGCCCCTATGTACACAGATAACTCTGAGCTATTGTAATTGAGCTATTAATACAGCACCCACAGACTTCTATGGTGTCCTTCTTTACCAATGTATGGCTCCGATTCATCACATAGATACGTATGGTATATCCCATAATATTCTGCATTCTAAAGACATTCTAACCTAAAAGAGGACAATCTCTGTAATACAGTATCCTATGAGGCACCATATGGGGCACGTATATTTTCTGGAATATTGGAGGGTTAGACACGGTGCACTCTGATGTGGGCACTCCAGAAGTGGAATCAAACTCCAGTCTTCATTTTATAATGGTAGTCAGCATGTTATTTTTAATGTCGCCCGGTTACTGCCAAGTTGCTGTCACCCTCATGTTCCCACATAAAAATATATATATATTCTGGGCTCTGATGATCTCGACAGCCCAATCTGATGATTGACATTACCGTTCAGATGCCAGAGCTGTTCCCTTTGTGCCAGTTCAGGGATTAGTCCCGCAGCAGCTGCTGCCGCTGGCAGGGGACGGTGCCACGTGCTCAATATTAACCGCAGCAATTAAAACACCGTTATGAGAAAGCAAGTCATTTTAAGACTACTGCAAAGTACAGGCCCAAGACTAAGCTCAGGATTATCATGTCTTCTGTAAAGTACTGTTAACCCCAATCATCTTCAAGTTTACATGAGATGGGAAACTATGGTAGTTGTGTCAGGCAGGAGGAAGAAAGGAGGCAAAGATTTTGGTAATTATTTCTTTCTATTGCAATTACATCTGCGGTCTATATCCTGAGTTGTCTAAATGATAATATGTTTGTTGTCTGCTGCCACCACTAGGGGGAGCTAACTACAGAACAGTTCAGTGGGAGATGTAAAATCCATCTTTAGCAAGTAACCTCAAATTTAAAGGGCCTATAGAAAAACCCCTAGGGCAGTGGTTAGAGAATTCATCCCAAAAACATATGGCATGCCGCAGTAAAATGTAATAAGTTTGCCATCACTAAAACTTTACGTGTTAAATGTCACTTTACGTGTCATCAGGAATAATTACAGTACTAACTATGACTCAATTTTTTATTCTGCTCTATGGTTTCACATCTGCATACCTGTAAAATTACTTGTTTTACATTATTTTCTCAGGGTTGTGGATGGATATGGATGTGACGTACAGTGGTTCTTTACAAGTAACATTAGAGACGAAAATGAATCTGTCCAGGTTAGGAAAGGAGGCAACAATGGATGAGGGCGGATCGTTTGACAACAGAAGATATGGGTGAGTTCTGGAACTTCCACTATAATACTGCTCCTATATACAAGAATATAACTACTATAATACTGCTCCTATGTACAAGAATATAACTACTATAATACTGCTCCTATGTACAAGAATATAACTACTATAATACTGCTCCTATGTACAAGAATATAACTACTATAATACTGCTCCTATGTACAAGAATATAACTACTATAATACTGCTCCTATGTACAAGAATATAACTACTATAATACTGCTCCTATGTACAAGAATATAACTACTATAATACTGCTCCTATGTACAAGAATATAACTACTATAATACTGCTCCTATGTACAAGAATATAACTACTATAATACTGCTCCTATGTACAAGAATATAACTACTATAATACTGCTCCTATGTACAAGAATATAACTACTATAATACTGCTCCTATGTACAAGAATATAACTACTATAATACTGCCTCCTATGTACAAGAATATAACTACTATAATACTGCTCCTATGTACAAGAATATAACTACTATAATACTGCTCCTATGTACAAGAATATAACTACTATAATACTGCTCCTATGTACAAGAATATAACTACTATAATACTGCTCCTATGTACAAGAATATAACTACTATAATACTGCTCTATGTACAAGAATATAACTACTATAATACTGCCTCCTATGTACAAGAATATAACTACTATAATACTGCTCCTATGTACAAGAATATAACTACTATAATACTGCTCCTATGTACAAGAATATAACTACTATAATACTGCTCCTATGTACAAGATATAACTACTATAATACTGCTCCTATGTACAAGAATATAACTACTATAATACTGCCTCCTATGTACAAGAATATAACTACTATAATAACTGCTCCTATGTACAAGAATTATAACTACTATAATACTGCTCCTATGTACAAGAATATAACTACTATAATACTGCTCCTATGTACAAGAATATTAACTACTATAATACTGCTCCTATGTACAAGAATATAACTACTATAATACTGCTCCTATGTACAAGAATATAACTACTATAATACTGCTCCTATGTACAATAATATAACTACTATAATACTGCTCCTATGTACAATAATATAACTAATAATACTGCTCTATGTAGAAGAATATAACTACTATAATACTGCTCCTATGTACAATAATATAACTACTATAATACTGCTCCTATGTACAAGAATATAACTACTATAATACTGCTCCTATGTACAAGAATATAACTACTATAATACTGCTCCTATGTACAAGAATATAACTACTATAATACTGCTCCTATGTACAAGAATAATAACTACTATAATACTGCCTCCTATGTACAAGAATATAACTACTATAATACTGCTCCTATGTACAAGAATATAACTACTATAATACTGCTCCTATGAATATAACTACTATAATACTGCTCCTATATAGAAGAATATAACTACTATAATACTGCCTCCTATGTACAAGAATATAACTACTATAATACTGCTCCTATGTACAAGAATATAACTACTATAATACTGCTCCTATGTACAAGAATATAACTACTATAATACTGCTCCTATGTACAAGAATATAACTACTATAATACTGCTCCTATGTACAAGAATATAACTACTATAATACTACCTCCTATGTGCAGGAATATAACTACTATAATACTGCTCCTATGTACAAGAATATAACTACTATAATACTACTCCTACGTACAAGAATATAACTACTATAATACTGCCTCCTATGTACAAGAATATAACTACTATAATACTGCTCCTATGTACAAGAATATAACTACTATAATACTGCTTCCTATGTACAAGAATATAACTACTATAATACTGCTCCTATGTACAAGAATATAACTACTATAATACTGCTCCTATGTACAAGAATATAACTACTATAATACTGCTCCTATGTACAAGAATATAACTACTATAATACTGCCTCCTATGTACAAGAATATAACTACTATAATACCGCCTGTGACACTCTATTTCCCCCCCATATTGTTACGTAATCTCCGCACACTGTTAATAAGACCTGTCACTACGGTTTTGCCCCACAGACACGTTAAACACTACATTGTGGAAGGTTTAATTTTCTGGAATTAATTAGATGGTGCTCGTCGGCTTAATTAGACCTTCTGCTCCATCTCATTTTAATTAGGCCAAAAGACGATCACAGATGTGCAGCTCTTCCTGCAGTTAACCCTTGGCTGTCTGAGTACATAGATCTGATGTCCAGTGAACGGTCACTCTGGTCGATGCACACATGGGGCAGATTTGTTTTTTTATTTCCTGCACAATTGTGTGACTAATGTTCATCTGAAGTGAGAAGTCTAGATAAGAAAGAGTTAAACACTTAATCTAGCGAGCACACGAGGGGGCCTGCTGCAGCATCTGCGGATTTACCCAGGCAGCGGGCCTAGCAAGAGAGAACCGCAGCAGTGTAATCCATATTATAGTGCTGACCCTAGATACAAGGATAGTCCGTAACGCCATGTATTAACCTGTTCATGGCTCCACAGGCCCAGCAATACCCATTCCCACTGGTGCATGGCTCCACAGGCCCACCAGTACACAGTCCCACATGCATGGCATGCCTCAGGCCCACCAGTACACAGTCCACTTATGCATGCTCCTCAGGCCCACCAGTCAGGCCCACAGTCCCACTGCTGAATGGCACAGCCCACAGTCCCACTTATGCATGACTCCTCAGGCACCAGTATACACAGTCCACTGCTGAAATGGCTCCACCCACCAGTACACAGTCCCACTGCTGCATGGCTCCTCAGGCCCACCAGTACACAGTCCCACTGCTGCATGGCTCCACAGGCCCACCAGTACACAGTCCCACTGATGCATGGCTCCTCAGGGGCCCACCAGTACACAGTCCCATAGGTGCATGCTCCTCAGGCCACCAGTACACAGTCCCACTGCTGAATGGCTCCACAGGCCCACCAGTACACAGTCCCACTGGTGCATGGTACACAGTCACACATGGCCCACCAGTACACAGTCCCACTGGTGCATGGCTCCACAGGCCCACCAGTACACAGTCCCACTGGTGCATGGCTCCTCAGGCCCACCAGTACACAGTCCCATAGGTGCATGGCTCCTCAGGCCCACCAGTACACAGTCCCACTGCTGAATGGCTCCAGAGGCCCACCAGTACACAGTCCCACTGGTGCATGGCTCCACAGGCCCACCAGTACACAGTCCCACTTATGCATGCTCCACAGCCCACCAGTACACAGTCCCACTGGTGCATGGCTCCTCAGGCCCACCAGTACACAGTCCCACTGGTGCATGGCTCCTCAGGCCCACCAGTACACAGTCCCACTGGTGCATGCTGCCTCAAGCCCACCAGTACAGTCCCACTGGTGCATGGCTCCTCAGGCCCACCAGTACACAGTCCCACTCGTGCATGGCTCCTCAGGCCCACCAGTACACAGTCCCACTGGTGCATGGCTCCTCAGGTCCCACCAGTACACCAGACACAGTCCCACTGGTGCATGGCTCCTCAGGCCCACCAGTACACAGTCCCACTGGTGCATGGCTCCTCAGGCCCACCAGTACACAGTCCCACTGGTGCATGGCTCCTCAGGCCCACCAGTACACAGTCCCATAGGTGCATGGCTCCTCAGGCCCACCAGTACACAGTCCCACTGGTACATGGCTCCACAGGCCCACCAGTACACAGTCTAACCTTCATTGATTAGGCATATCTAATCAATGTGCCATCAGTCACTGGGTGTGGTGGCATGACCTGGCATTTTTTGTGTGCCAAGATGGGACCAGGCAGCAGAGACCTTCAGGGACCTGGTAAGCAGCATAAAGGGGCAACAGGGGATCGGTGAAGGCGGAGTATCACATCTTTGATTTTTCCCTTTCCCTTTAAGTTATTTAATGACATCAATGAAGGTACATTTGATTGGTATTTCTGGGGTTTTTCTTAATGCCATCTTATTTTCTACAAGAATCCTTGCAATAAAGAAGGCCACACAAAAGTGTACAAATTCATTCACTGTCCCTTTAAGAGTTAAAGGAGACATCCCAGCTGTGAATTCTAGGCTCTGGTGCAGGCAGGAGCTGTTGACTATGGCAGGGGCGGTATTGTCACCCGCGCTGTTAGCTTTCTGTAGTCTGTCGAGAGAGTGTAAATTAGGAAGAAGCTGAAAGTGCGGCTCTGTCAAGGGGGAGAACAATGCGCAGCGCAGAGGAACCGCCCGATCCAGCTGGAAACCGATAATTAGGAGAAGTGCTGGAACATCAACTCCAAAGACGGAGATGGGGGGGCACCTGTCACATGAGGGCTCCCAATATAGCAATGTGCAGAAGACACGGCGAAGACACATCTTATAAAACATCTCCAGTGCACAGACATAGCAGAGCTGGGTTTGTCATTTAGCACAATGATAACTTTTAGTCTTAAAGGGCATTTCCACCTGAAGTCAAAAACTCCCCAGTAAATCTAAATAATAGATTAGACATTGGGAGTGACCCCTTTAAGGGTTGTTGTAATTTGGACACCCCCTTTTCATATTGCAGTCATATCTATTACATTAAATTGTCTCAGAAGGCATAGCATGGGGATTTCTACAACCTCTGTGGTATGTTGCAGGTTTTCTTAGCTGTAGTCCTATGCGAAAGCATCACAAGATATGCCAGATGACAAACACAGCTCAGCTACATCAGAGCTCTAGGGTTTCCTATGCAGCTATACAGTCTTATTACTGAGTAAAGAAGATGGATTTAGTTGGATCATGAAGAGAAGTTGCTTTGCCTTGGCACACTCTGCACATTGTGAACAATGGGCCTTATTATAGATTATCTACATCTGATCGGAGGTCATTTCATGGTAATGGTAGCCGCTATGAGATATGTGAGGTTACAAATAACTGCAACTTTTACAATAAACTGCCATTTTTTTAATTCTATGTACATATATATATTTTTTGCATAATGTAATACCTGATCCAGCCTCTAGATGGCAGTGAATTTGAACAGAATATCACTTTTTTATTATTTTATAATTATTTTTTATTTATATTTGCATAATGTAATACCTGGTCCAGCCTCTATATGGCAGTAAATGTGAACAAAATATCACATTTACCCTTTATGTCTATTGCAGGGCAAAGATGCCAAGATCCAGGATCTTCACAGACAGCGATGAGGAGTCCTCCAGCGCCGGCTCATCAGAAGATGAGGAGATCACAGTCACGGAGACACCAGGAAATGTGGGAGACAGAGCCAACCCCAATAATGCTGAAAGGTACAATCAGAGGTGTAACCTTAAAGGGGTTGTCCTATCACAGCTCAAGTGACAACTGAAGGATGAAACTGAGCATGTGCGGCCATCTCAGTGAGCAGGTCAAAGAAATAAGGAAAAGAACAAACAACAGTTGGCGCTATACAGATACATTTTATTGAATGACTCAGTGGCTCTGCTAAATATTTAGTTACATCCAATTACAAAAGTATTTAGATCCAGGTGCTATTTTTCATGGAACAACCGCTATAGGGTTTCTGTCATCAGAATTTAGCCTACAAAACTGAGTGTCATTTGCAAATCGCAAATGACACCTGATGACAGAAAGCCTTCTTTTATAGAAAACTGTACGGTAGTTTTTGTTAAAATAGCGTTTTTATAATATGCTAATTAGGCCCCCTAGGTGCAGTAGGCGTGAACCCTGCACCTAGGAGCGGCCGTAATAACGCCCCTTGCCCCTCCTCCCTTGCGTTGATTGACAGGGCCGGGCAGCCATCTCTTTCGTCTCCCGGCCCTGTACGATTGCGAAATCCCGCGCCTGCGCATTGCGATAAGCAATCCGCGCATGCGCATTGATGAAGCCGGGACCCGGGCGGCCGCCGGCTCTCAACGCGCGTGCGCAGATTGCTTATCGCAATGCGCAGGCGCGGGATTTCGCGATCGTACAGGGCCGGGAGACGAAAGAGATGGCTGCCCGGCCCTGTACGATCGCGAAATCCCGCGCCTGCGCATTGCGATAAGCAATCTGCGCACGCGCGTTGAGAGCCGGCGGCCGCCCAGGTCCCGGCTTCATCAATGCGCATGCGCGGATTGCTTATCGCAATGCGCAGGCGCGGGATTTCGCGATCGTACAGGGCCGGGAGACGAAAGAGATGGCTGCCCGGCCCTGTCAATCAACGCAAGGGAGGAGGGGTAAGGGGCGTTATTACGGCCGCTCCTAGGTGCAGGGTTCACGCCTACTGCACCTAGGGGGCCTAATTAGCATATTATAAAAACGCTATTTTAACAAAAACTACCGTACAGATTTCTATAAAAGAAGGCTTTCTGTCATCAGGTGTCATTTGCGATTTGCAAATGACACTCGGTTTTGTAGGCTAAATTCTGATGACAGAAACCCTTTAAGCTTCACCTACCATATATTGGTTATCACCCAGCTTTCCCAGAAACTGGAAGGTCTATTATCCCTGAATGTTTTTCTGCAGTTTTCCAGGAGGGAACAGCACCAGTCGGCGGATCCTGCGTTTCGTAGACAAAATCGCCAAGTCTCGCTATTTCCAGAAAGCCACTGAAAACGAGTACATCAAGAGGAAGATAGAGGAGATGTCCAACACCCCGCTGCTGCTGACCGTGGAGCTGCAGGAGCTGGAGGGTACGCTGGCCGTGAACATCCCCCCGCCACCCACTGACCGCATATGGTAACTGCTCAGTCCTTGTCAATAATGTAACTTAAAGGGCATGTCCACTTAAAGTGTAACTATCATTCTTTTTTTTATTTTTGTAATGTATACAGGAAGTGATACTGACCATTTTTGTAATATACTTTAATTACTGAAATCGTACATTTCTATTAGAAAAACTGCTCTAAAGTGGCCCATTTTGAGCCTTATCAACGCTCCTCTGTCTTCTGTTTACATAACAGTGTAGACTTGCTCAACACTGACTGTGTTATGTAAACAGAAGACAGAGGAGCATTGATAAGGCTCAAAATGGGCCACTTTAGAGCTATTTTTCTAATAGAAATGTACGATTTCAGTAATGAAAGTATATTACAAAAATGGTCAGTATCACTACCCCTACACATTACAAAAATAAAAAAAAGAATGACCGTTACACTTTAAGAATCAAAGAATCTCCAGTAAATATAAGTCCTCGAGTCGTCCTATTCTGTCTCTCCTCTTCAGTTGTTTTTAACTAATCCCTATTCCCAGGAAAGCTGGGTGACAACCCAAATGGCCACCATTTCAACTCCAGTATAGGTTGTCACCCAGCTTTTCTGGGTTCCTGAATGCCAACTCTGCCTAGTTATGCAGTCACACTTCCATAACATTTTGACAGAAAGGGCTTATATTTACTGGGGATTTTTTTTTGTTTTATTAAAGGGGTTTTCCAGGATTATGTCTGTTTTTACCTAACCCTCAGAACAGAGCGTTGGGGAGCAGGGAAGTCTGATTTTTTTTTTTTTATTAGCTACCTGGAAAACCCCTTTAAATTTTGGCTGGGGCTACATGGTGACTTTGGTCATACATCAGTGAGTCACGTATAGGTTATGTGACTCACCTGCCATTTAGGTTTTTTTTTTTTAAAACACAGGCAGCATGTGAGTTGCCATAGCACCCGACTTATGTTGATGTCTACACCAGCAAAATCTCATGTGACATGTGACCAAAGAGCCAGCGAGTTTGGATCTTTTCGCGACGTCGGATTGCACCTACGTTATGTCGCGATGTGACCACTCGCTTTGTGATCTTCATGTCATCGTGTAGTCCCAACCTTACCAGAAATTCTTTGTAAGGATCACAACGATGACCATGTCGTCATGCGCTGCTCCATGTTTTAGGTACAGCTTCCGGGCGCCACCACAGGTGGAGATGAAGGTTCGACCCAAGCTGGGAGAGAGGGAGGTGACATTCATACACGTGACGGAGTGGATCGAGAAGAAGCTACAAGATGAATTCCAGGTACTTGTAATGAGCCAAGATTCCAAAGAAGACGATACCGCCATAATACAAAACACTATGAACTATGAAATAATAACACAGTATGCGTCAAGCTTGTTAGCTCCCCCTAGTGGTGGCAGCAAGTTTTGTTCACCTGAATAAAACGCCAACTTTCCTTAGTAAATTTGTGGCTCTTTTCCAGAGAAATTCCATTTTTAATCAATATGCAAATGTTAAGTGCACCAAGGGCATCATTACTGCCCTTGGTGAACCCAAGCTCCGCTCCTTTCTATACCCAACCCTTCCTTTGGACCAGGCATTAAGTACATCATCACACCTGGCCCTTGCACATATGGAGTTTGATTTAAAGGGGTTTTCCAGGATTTTACTACTGATGACCTACCCTTAGGATAGGTCATCAGTATCTGATCGGTGGAGGTCCGACACCCGGTACCCCCGCCAATCAGCTGTTTGAGAACACAACGGCACTTCGTGAGCGCCGCGGCCTTATCTTAGCTTTTCCTAGGCCAGTGGCGTCACGTTCATCGGTCACGTGGCCTAGGAGCGGCTCAGCCACATTCAAGTGAATGGGTCTGAGCGCGATACCAAGCACAGCCACTATACAATGTATGGCGCTGTTCTTGTTAAGCTGCGAGAAAGTAGCAGCACTCACAGGAGCACCGGTATTTTCTCAAACAGCTGATCGGTGGGGGTCCCCTACCGATCAGATACTGATGACCTATCCTGAGGGTAGGTCATCAGTAGTAAAATCCTGGTAAACCCCTTTAAAGGGGTATTCTGGTAGGTAAAAGTTATCCCCTGTCCAGAACTCCCATAGAAATGAATGGAGTCGCCATGCTCCGGTCGTTTCAGGGGTGAAGCAGGTGGTCTGCAGAGGGTACAGAGCCCCCATTCTCAAGAAGCAGCAGTAGGACCCCCACCGATCTGATAGTTATCCCCTATCCTGTGAACAGGTGATAACTTTCACCTACCAGAATACCCCTTTAACGTACGGCACGTGAGCCAATGTCAAATCGAATGGTGCACGCGCAAAAACAAAGAACCGGCGAGGTATTGAACCTAATCCCTGAACTTGGATATTTTTTTTCTTCACAGAAAATTTTAGTGATGCCAAACATGGATGACTTATTATTTCCAATCATGCAGTCAGGACTCAACCTCTCCAGGCCGCCACAAACCGACCAGACCATACCAGGCCCACTGTGAATACACAGGACACAAGAACCTGCATGGACCTACAGCGAATAATAACTGGACGGAACCGAAATGCATGACCTGCTGTAGGCCCCCACGCCAGGATTATGGGAGACGATTGGCCCAGCTCATCTCCCCAATGTATGACCAGCAGATATGGTGGAGAAGAGACTCCTTGCCCTGCTTTATACATTGCCGGATTGGACCTAGACAGCGGTGGCAGCCATTTTGTGTTCAGATTTCCTAAGAGGGATATAGACAACCCCTTTCTTGTGTGCAGGACGCCTAGATTGCGAAGAGAACCTCCATGGTCTCCAATGAAATCAATGGGCATTCACTAGTTTCAATGGACGACTCCAGTCCTTCAGTGAGAAATGCCCTCAACCGAGGTTAATAGAAGGGGGTGTGATTGGGGGACTCCCTTCTATCACCTCAAAACACCATGTGGGAAGCGGTTGTCTATCGCTATAGAGAGGAGCATGACAACCCCCAGACTGAACTCATTGGGGCTCTTGTCCAGATTTCCAGAAATCTTCCATCATTTCCTTCTAATGTTGGGCAATAAGCTACGTCTACAAGGTATTGACATGATAAGGGTTATGAATGTCTGGGTTTGGAATTTCTCCAGTTGGATTTTGGAAATTGACAAATAGAGAGCTCAAGCAATAAAATATAATTTTGTCCAATAAAACTTTGCTGTGTTATGTGTTGTCTCCTCATGGGTCCCATCTTGGTCGGGATACATTGGAATAAACACCATTAAATCTTGGACGAGTTATTATTTTCTCAGGGTCAGCACTCAATAAGCTGAGCCCATCCGCATTCCTTCAGAGTCACCTGCCTTGAGTCCATTATTTAAGACTTAAAGGGGTATTCCGGTAAAGTAACTTAATTTTTGATAAACTGCATTAAGGCTGCAAGCTGTGACTCAACCAGAACCCATATAATACATATAACCAGAGCTTCATTTTACCTTACAATCCATTTGTCTAGCTCCTGTGTGATCCTGCAACACACTGAGAGTATCATGGCTCCTGATCTTCCCTCACAAAACTACAATTCCCACAATGCCTAGCTTTCCTGTTGTGAGTTTCTGCTTGTTCATGAGTGTTGATGATTACTGATTGGCTGCCTGATATCACAGTGCAGACACGCCCCCTCTACTCAGTAATCAGCAGCACACTGACATTTAGCTAGAGAACTGATAGCAACACACTGAGCATTCTGACCTGACAAAGGCTCAGAACTACAGGTCAATGCCATGGTAACTTATGAGGAACACAGTGGGTAGCAGGGGAAGAAAAGTACTGTATAACTACTGAACGGTAAATATGTGAAGTAGACATTATATGATGTAATGATTGATGATGAATTAGTCTAAAACATAAGTTATATTTATGGTAACCGGAATACCCCTTTAAGGAACCTTTCATAATAAGGGTCTCTAGATGATGGGTAGTGTCCATATCCCCCCTGCTCACCCAACATCCCATGATCACCTGCAATCACTAGACGCGGGATGCCCTCATGACACCTCTCATTAAAAGCATTGAGTCAAAGAGGTCTCTCTGATTCCCCACATTACTTTCATCAGGCCTGGGATCATAATAATCCCTTGTGGCAGGTACAAAAAAATTAGAGGGAGATGGATAGAACAGTCGACGACTTCATAGGGCCATTTTTATTACCATTCCTTGACCAATTAAACATAAAATGGCATGACCAAGCCTACAGCTCCTCTGATGGTTCCAGTTTTTCTTTTATCAGATGCTTCTTCTGGGGTCCCTGTAGGGGGGGGGGCGACAAATGCCATTCGTCAAATAGTGACATCATCATTCTGAATCTACTCAATGCAATTTGCAATTTCACAAGGGTTCCCTCCAAAGTCTGAATGAGTGCACCCAACTTTGTTCCATATCGCCTATAGATTGTACAAGACAGCAGATACTTCTCCTCAGACTCCCCACCAATCAGAATTATCTAGTTGAAAGACCATAAATGTTTTTGGTGAGGAAACCCCTATTGACCTACCATGAAAGCCCTCTTCTCCTGGTCTGTCTGGAAGCATCCATGGCCAAACTTAGATGTAGTGTCGATGAATTTCAGTTCAATGGGCTCCAAGGCACGACGACTTGTGTGGACCAACAATGACTATGGGAGAAAGATCTTGGGTGAGTTATGTGACAATAGACACTGAAAGAGTGACATCTTATTCTGAGGAAAAGATGCAAAGATTCTTCTTCGGTTCTGATCTTCCTCTTAATAGGTTAAAAGGTAGTCTACCAGATTATTGGTCAATGATCTCAGACTATGCTTGACTTCATAGGCCTGATCTTTAGAACCACTGACCGAATGAGAATGGGTCAAATTAGAAGGAGAGATGCTTAAAGGGGTATTCCAGTAAAGTAACTTAATTTTTGAAAAACTGCATTAAGGCTGTAAGCTGTGACCCAACCAGAACCCCTACCTATACATATAACCAGAACCCCTACCTATACATATAACCAGAACCCATACCTGTACATATAACCAGAACCCATACCTGTACATATAACCAGAACCCCTACCTATACATATAACCAGAACCCCTACCTATACATATAACCAGAACCCCTACCTATACATATAACCAGAACCCATATCTGTACATATAACCAGGACCCATACCTGTACATATAACCAGAACCCATACCTGTACATATAACCAGAACCCCTACCTATACATATAACCAGAACCCATACCTGTACATATAACCAGAACCCATACCTGTACATATAACCAGAACCCATACCTATACATATAACCAGAACCCATACCTATACATATAACCAGAGCCCATACCTGTACATATAACCAGAACCCATACCTGTACATATAACCAGAACCCATACCTATACATATAACCAGAGCCCATACCTGTACATATAACCAGAACCCATACCTATACATATAACCAGAACCCATACCTATACATATAACCAGAGCCCATACCTGTACATATAACCAGAGCCCATACCTATACATATAACCAGAACCCACACCTATACATATAACCAGAACCCATACCTGTACATATAACCAGAACCCATACCTGTACATATAACCAGAGCCCATACCTATACATATAACCAGAACCCATACCTGTACATATAACCAGAACCCATACCTGTACATATAACCAGAACCCATACCTGTACATATAACCAGAACCCATACCTATACATATAACCAGAACCCATACCTGTACATATAACCAGATCCCATACCTGTACATATAACCAGAACCCATACCTATACATATGATCAGAGCTTCATTTTACCTTGCGATCCATTTGTCTAGCTCCTGTGTGAGCCTACAACACACTGAGAGCACCATGGCTGCTGATCTTCCCTCACAAAACTACAATACCCACAATGCCTAGCTTTCCTGCTGTGAGTTTGTGCTCGTTCATGAGTGTTGCTGTTTACTGAATGGCTGCTTGATATTCCAGTCTGGTCACGCCCCCTCTGGTCACGCAGCACAATAGCATTTAGCTAGAGAACTGATAGCAACACACTGAGCATGCTCGGCCTGACAAAGGCTCAGAACTACAGGTCGATGCCATGGTAACTTATGAGGAAACACAGTGGGTAGCAGTGGAAGAAAACTGCTTTTATAACTATTGAACGTTAAATATGTGAAATTGACATTATATTAGGTAATTATAGATGATGAATTAGTCTAAAACAAAAAAAAGTTATATTTATGGTAACCGGAATAGCCCTTTAAATAGACAGAATGTGGAAATGCTTGTTCCAACCAATAAAATACATTTCTAAGAATGATGAACAATTTTCATAGATGGTCTGACCGGTAATGATCACCTGTGGGCACTCTTTTTATTTGCGCCATTTTCTATAATTTTCTTCTACCTCCAGCACATTTCCTTACCTTCCTGAGGGTGAGGACACGCTTCTTGCTTCCTACGACACATCCCTTAACCATGACATAGTCGTTGTTTACTTGACCATAATGTGGGAAACCTCCCTGGTGAACAAAAATTGTGACTATTAAAGTGTAATACTCTGCTTGGGTCATCATTGCTGTCAACATGGCTGTAGTGGAGTACATTCACTGTCCAGGATGATGTCCTCCATTGCTAGGCACTTTTGATGAGTCTGAGAAGTGGTGGGGACAACCACCGTGTGACACTAGAGTATTCACTAGTGTCTCTGGGGCCACTCAACAGAGCAGTGATATAAATTATACATCACTTTTGGAAGGGACCAGGTAGAATTTTTCAGTGTCACCCAGAAACATTGGTGGACCTATAACAGTGTCCACATCGGTTATCTCCTTGACTCGAGAACTTGAGGTTCTTACTCATTTACTTACCAGTGGTGTAATAGACTTGTTTGTGATGTCGTACTGTGTTGCTGCATTGTTCTTCACAACCTTTCCATCCTCAAGGTGGATACCTCTGCCAATACGATAAATCTTTTGGGAAAAAAAAAAAACAAGTCTAATCAGTAGACTAGAAACATGGAACTTGGTGTGATCCTCAAAAGGCACCAAGATATTTCTTAAGTTAAAAGGTGTACTCTGTGACTGAGATCCCCTTGTGATATTGGTAAGCAGGGTGAAGGCATTTAAAAAGACTCATCCATCGCTGAAGGAACTCTTCTGAAACACGTAAGCATATACACTCACCGGCCACTTTATTAGGTACACCATGCTAGTAACGGGTTGGACCCCCTTTTGCCTTCAGAACTGCCTCAATTCTTCGTGGCATAGATTCAACAAGGTGCTGGAAGCATTCCTCAGAGATTTTGGTCCATATTGACATGATGGCATCACACAGTTGCCGCAGATTTGTCGGCTGCACATCCATGATGCGAATCTCCCGTTCCACCACATCCCAAAGATGCTCTATTGGATTGAGATCTGGTGACTGTGGAGGCCATTTGAGTACAGTGAACTCATTGTCATGTTCAAGAAACCAGTCTGAGATGATTCCAGCTTTATGACATGGCGCATTATCCTGCTGAAAGTAGCCATCAGATGTTGGGTACATTGTGGTCATAAAGGGATGGACATGGTCAGCAACAATACTCAGGTAGGCTGTGGCGTTGCAACGATGCTCAATTGGTACCAAGGGGCCCAAAGAGTGCCAAGAAAATATTCCCCACACCATGACACCACCACCACCAGCTTGAACCGTTGATACAAGGCAGGATGGATCCATGCTTTCATGTTGTTGACGCCAAATTCTGACCCTACCATCCGAATGTCGCAGCAGAAATCGAGACTCATCAGACCAGGCAACGTTTTTCCAATCTTCTACTGTCCAATTTCGATGAGCTTGTGCAAATTGTAGCCTCAGTTTCCTGTTCTTAGCTGAAAGGAGTGGCACCCGGTGTGGTCTTCTGCTGCTGTAGCCCATCTGCCTCAAAGTTCGACGTACTGTGCGTTCAGAGATGCTCTTCTGCCTACCTTGGTTGTAACGGGTGGCAATTTGAGTCACTGTTGCCTTTCTATCAGCTCGAACCAGTCTGCCCATTCTCCTCTGACCTCTGGCATCAACAAGGCCCACAGAACTGCCGCTCACTGGATGTTTTTTCTTTTTCAGACCATTCTCTGTAAACCCTAGAGATGGTTGTGCGTGAAAATCCCAGTAGATCAGCAGTTTCTGAAATACTCAGACCAGCCCTTCTGGCACCAACAACCATGCCACGTTCAAAGGCACTCAAATCACCTTTCTTCCCCATACTGATGCTCGGTTTGAACTGCAGGAGATTGTCTTGACCATGTCTACATGCCTAAATGCACTGAGTTGCCGCCATGTGATTGGCTGATTAGAAATTAAGTGTTAACGAGCAGTTGGACAGGTGTACCTAATAAAGTGGCCGGTGAGTTTATTTTACATCCCCATGAGTAGATGTTACTTATTTTAAAGGCTATGTACACCTTTGGGGGCATTTTTTAATTATTGCATTGTACTTATTTTGAGCTAAAAATTATTTTTTCAGTAGGTCTTTATTAAAAATATGGAGCCCTTTTTCCTGTACAGAGCTGAGATGCTCTACTAGCTGCCTGTGGATTTTCTGTCTTTTCCGTCAGTTGGGGAGCTGACAGGCTCCTTATGTCTGATCTCTGACATTATGAAACACTCATTAGAGCTCAGTTCTTACCTTAATGATAACAATGTGGCTTAAAGGGTTTCTGTCACCAGTTTTTTCGGTATGAATCAGGCTGACATTAGAGATGTGCTAATGTCACCTGATTCCAAATATATATCTGTTTTATTTACTGGTGCCCCCATTTTTTATAATAAGGCCTCTAGGTGCAAGGAGCGTTAACCCTGCTCCTAGAGGCTCTGTTGATTGACAGGACCAGGCAGAGAAGAAACACTCCATTCACCATAGCTTGCAAGGACTTTCAATGTTGTCATGACCATGTGATCAGTCACATGGTTTAGGAGGAGACAGGCTGTTTGTGTGATCCTAACCATGTGACTGATCACATGGTCATGACATCATTGAAGGTCCTTGCAAGCTATGGTGAATTGAGTGATCTTCTCTGCCTGGGCCTGTCAATCAACAGAGCCTCTAGGAGCAGGGGTAACGCCCCATGCACCTAGAGGCCTTATTAGCATAAAATAAAAGTTAATTTTATATAAAAATGGGGGCACCAGTAAATAAAACAGATATATATTTGGAATCAGGTGACATTAGCACATCTCTAATGTCAGCCTGATTCATACCGAAAAAACTGGTGACAGAAACCCTTTAAATAAGTGTTTATGACTTCTTAGTAGTTTAGAGATAAGGTTTGGCACAAATTGAAAGTGAAAGAACCAGTCACACCCTTTGTGACAGAATGGCTCAATATTTTTAATAAAGGCCTATTGAAAATATGATTTTTAGCCAAAAATGAGTAAAATGCAATCATAAACAAAAAATTGCCTACAACGGTGTAATTTTATCTTACTTTTCAGTACTCCAGTTGATAGACTTTGGAATTTATAAACCCTTGACTGAAGCTCTGTTTCCAGCCCCAAATCTAAATGGGCTTGGCTGTTCTGACCTGCCCATGCACTAGATGTTTCCCTCTAAACATATCCAGACTCCAAATTATAGATTAATAATCATCTGTTTCTGCATCCAAAAATACTTCATGTACCTTCTTGTTGATCTCTGTACGATGGTGGTAGCCCTTCTGTCCAGCTCGGGCTATGGTGTAGGCAACACGAGCAGGGTGCCAGGCTCCAATGCAGGCTACCTTACGTAAACCCTTGTGTGTTTTGCGAGGTAACTTCTTGGTGTGCCAACGTGAAGTTACACCTAATACAAAACGAATAGCAAATATTGCTCTGCTATCCTCGTCATCTATATTACCTCAGTAAAATGTTCTTGCTGTGTACGTTCCTCTGTTTCTAAGTATCATAAATTGAACCATTACCCTTCATTTAGACCTAGCATAAGGGTATGCTTTTTGGGGTAGTTGACGGATAGACCCTGTTCCATCACCTTTCATTCCTTTTCCCTTGGTAACACCGATTACATCGATCATCTCATCCTGGCCGAAGACGGTGCTCACTGGGATTTGTTTTTCCAGTTTTTCATGGGCCCAGTCTACCTTTTCAGAGATGGTCCCACCATTAAGCTGGATCTCCATGACGTGGGCCTTCTTTTGCCGGAAGGGCAGGAGTTTCATCTGCAGAAAAGAATCAGTCAATGACTTTTAAGGGTCAAAATATTAAAATTAAATCGAATCACAAGTCTTGAATACTCGTCATGGTTTTGGTCAAGTAGGGTGGAGCAGAAGGAGGTAGCACCATCATCTCTAAAATTAGCGGGGGCTCACCATTATGCCATTGGTAAGGTTCTCCTTCTCACTACTCCACTTGCTTGACCAAAAACCTGAGTTCATGAATTAGGACGGAGTCTACTCTTTTTCACCCATGACTTTTCCTTACCTGAGTATGAACTAAAACCCGGATAACCTTGCAGTATTTCTTCATGGCAGCAAAGTCTTTTTCAAGCTGTTTCTTGCCTTGTTCATCCTGCCATTTCTTGCAATACTTTGTAAAGGCCTTCTTCTTGCTCTTATACCTTAAGAACATCAATAATGGTAAAAGAGTCCAGCTTGGCAAACATTTCCACCCTTGGAACACTTACCAATTCCTATAGAAGCGTCTCTTGCACTCATCGCTGATGTGCTCAGCAAATATGGTCTTCAAACCTCTCAAGCCTCGAGGAGTCTCCACATATCCCACTATCCCCACCATGATCAGTGGAGGGGTTTCTATGATCGTTACTGCTTCTACTTCTTCACGCTTAGAAACCTCTAAATTAAGAAAACATTAAGTAATTTAATTAGTAAAGCATCGGAAGTCATTTGCTTCAATGTTGAGAAATGGCCATGGTCTCTTCTGCAGGAAAAAGCTCAGTCCTAGTTGTGGATAAGGCTCTTTTCTACCCTGAGATAAAGCTGAGCCTTACTTTAGGATAAGACTCTTCACTTCTCTACAATACGGCTTGCTTTTACTTTAGGATAAGATCTTCCCTTCTCTACGATATGGGTCAGTCTAAGGAAAAAGCTCTTCTCGATACAGATACAGCTCAGTGTTACTTTAAGAAAACGTTCTTCCCTTCTCTACAATACAGCTCAGTTTACTTAAAGGGGTTATCCCACGAATAATGTAAAAAATTTATATCAGACATCATCCAGTACATGACAACCTCTTTCTAACAAAGCTAGAACCAGCCCTGTACCTCACATGGATCCAGAGATCTCCCCATTCATTGCTCTGCTAGATTTATATCAAGCTGCAGCTCAAGGGGAGTGTCTTTACTGCTGCAGCTCAGGAGGCGTGTCTATGCTCTCCCTATCACAGCTCAGGGGGCGTGTCTCAGCTCTCCCTATCATAGCTCAGGGGGAGTGTCTCAGCTCTCCCTATCACAGCTCAGGAGGCGTGTCTATGCTCTCCCTATCACAGCTCAGGGGGCGTGTCTCAGCTCTCCCTATCACAGCTCAGGGGGAGTGTCTGAGCTCTCCCTATCACAGCTCAGGGGGCGTGTCTCAGCTCTCCCTATCACAGCTCAGGGGGCGTGTCTCAGCTCTCCCTATCACAGCTCAGGGGGAGTGTCTGAGCTCTCCCTATCACAGCTCAGGAGGCAGTTGAAAGATGAAACTGAGCATGTGCGGCCATCTTAATGAACCGGTCAAAGAAATAAGAAATTAAGTGGCATATACAGATACATTTTATTGAATAACTATGTAGCCATATAAAATTTTTAATTACATGCAATTACAAAAGTATTCAGATCCAGGTGCTGGTTTAAAAACTGTAGAATATTTTTTGTGGGACAACCCCTTTAAGGGTAAGGTTCTTCCCTTCTTTATGATGCAGCTTAGTCTTACTTTTGGATAAGGCTCTTCCTTGCTCTGTGATATAGCTCAGTCTTACTTTAGAATAAGGCTCTTCTTTATACTAGGATAAAGCTGTCTTAATTTAGGATAAGGCTTTGAGATAAAGGTCATATGAAGACAAGACTGTTCCCTAATTGAGCTTAAATTCAGTCTTACTTTAGATTTGTCTTTTCCCTGCTCAAGGATAAGGTTCAGTCTTATGTTTAGGTAAGGATCTTCTCTACTAGGCTGTTCTCGACTCTAGGATAAAGCTCAGTCCTACATAAGAATAAAGCTCTTCCTTATTCTAGGATACAGCTCAGTCTTGCTTTAGGACAAGGCTCTTCACTACTTTTAGATAAGGATCTTCTCTACTGTTGGATAAAGCCGAGTCCTATTTTAGTTAAGACCTTTTCTACTACTCTAGAAAAAAGTTAAGTCTACTTTTGGAAAGCTCTACTCTAGGAGAGGACTTAGAGTCAAAGGATGTTGAGTGATGTAGCGTAATTCTGTGTCAAGTGTATTGTTCACATACTAAGTCCCGGTCGGTGGATCTCCCGCAGAGTGTGGGTCATCCCAGCCTTGTAGCCGAGGAAGGCTGTAAGGTGAACAGGTTTACTAGGGTCATCTTTTGGCCAAGTCTTCACTTTACCCCGGTGACGTTTGCTTCGCTTATGGGGTAAGAACCCAAGATGTCCATGACGGGGAGCTGAGAACTTACGATGAGACTGCACGGAAATTATAATCGAATTTAGAAAAGTTTAGACCATTTATTATTCAATAAAATGTAAAGGCTACTGATACTACTGATACTAGATTGTGCAGCACAATATCAGTAAAATAATCCATTAAGACTTTCTTCTGCCATTGGAATCCTCAGAAATAGATAACCCCATAATTTTTAGTGGAACTGTTATACATTATAACATTGTACAGGATCATATTTCTTTTCTGCCAGCAATGGAAACAACCTCACATTCAGATTAATGAAAAAGAGACTACCTGGGTTCAGGGATCGAGTCTATAGGAAAGTTATAGCGGACTATTTGATTGTAGAATAAGAAGAACCTCCTTATAAACACTCGCCATGTGGGCGTGCGGAGGGGTAAAATGATCCGTCTGTCCCTGTGAGGTGGGCATTCTGTATGTATATTAGATGGTATCTACTGACTGCACATACACTGTGCAGGAGCGTATAAACTCCATATTCTCATATTAACTGTGACTAGAACATGGGATATCAAATATTATAAGATGGTGGAGTCTTGGCATCTCCCCATCCCTCCCCTTCTTTTTCGCTCTTCTATCTATCCCCTTCCTTCTCTTTTTTACCCTTCCCTCTACTGCCCTTTTATCCTTTCTTAACTCCCTTAACTCCCTCCATTTCTATCCTACCTTCCCCTCTTATTCCCTTCTCATCTCATCTTTCCATCACTCTCTTCTCCTCTAAGTTCCCCTTTTTTCCCTCCTTTACTCGCTTCTCCTTCCTTCCATCATTCACCACCACCCCTTCCCCCCCATTCAGCCTCCTCTCTTGTAAGCTTCACTCTTCTCTCCTTCATCTCCTCTTCTTTAAGCTCCTCACCTCCTCTTCCCTCTGATCTTCCTCCCTTCCCATCTCTCCACCCTTCCATCTTCTATGCCTCTTCTCTCCTCTCCTGGTCCTCCTCATCCCTCTACTTTCCCTCAACTCTCATGTTTCCTTCTCACCCCTCTTCCTCTCCACTACTCTACAGTTTACCCTATCCTCTTCTTCCCTTCTATTCTTTCCTCCCCTCCTTCACCTTTCACTTTCCTCCCCTCTTCTCACATACATCTTCTCTCCTCCATCTTCTCCTTTTCCTACGTCTCACCTCTATTTCCTCCCTTCTTTCCTTCATATTCCTCCTCACTTCCTATATCCTTTGCTCTCTTGCCTTTCTTTTCTCCATCCTCCCATTACATTTTCTTTTTCCATCCCTTTCCCCTGAATTTTCCAAAACTTAACATTATAATGAAACCACCTGTATTTTTTAGCATTTGAATACAAAATACCTGAAGTCTTTGGTTATGGGTGGGAAGTGAAGGTTACTGGCGAGGAGAACTTGGAAGAGTTTTAATGTCCTGTGGTTGACTACTGAATGGGGGCTCTTGATGTTTTTTTGTTTTGTTTTGGGTTTTTTTTGCATTTTAAGAACATCCTACTGTTCATACAAGAAAATCTACCCCTGTAGTAATATGCTTTTCTAGTGATACATTCCCTTTAAGGATTCCTAAAGTGATATTCACTTGTTTATTTCAGGAGACTATGAGGCAAGCCCCCCAGATATGGAAATCAATTTATTACAACATGGTGGAGTATCCTAACTTTCTAAACATATCCGTATACACTTTGGCACTCTACTGTCTTCTGAGGAGTCACAAACCGACTCCCCAATGTTGCCCACAAGGGGCTTCAGTGGAAGAGGTCAACACTCCCTATTTAAAAAAAAAAAAAGAAAAAGTGGACGTCCTTCACAATGGCTGCTAGAAACCCAATGACTCTGCACTTACACATTAGGCAAAAATAATTCACATTACTGCGGATTATATAAAAGGCCCTCAATTCCTAAAAATACAGTCATGCAACCCAATCCCCTGACTACCTAGCGAGCACTTTGTAGATAAGTATGATTTCTCCTCTTCGATATATCTCCCACTAGGTGGCCCTTCATGGAGACTGAAGAAGGGGAATCTTACAAATTAGGAGAAAGTGACTATTTACCAGTGAAACCCCAGGGTCCAAGACCATAAAATGATCGTTCCCACCTGGAGGAGTTAACCCCACTTCACTCTGCTACATCTATGAGGAGGTTAATATTAAATTGCCGAGCTTTGTTAAGAGACATACAGACCATAGGACTTGTCCCGGAGCTGGCTGCTGGAGGAAGGAGGCCTTTGCCAAGTGCTGATCCAACCGTGATACTTAAGAAGTTGGAGGCACAAATTTAGCTTCAGGCTTCATAAGCTTCTATATTCATTTCAGAGGCAAGGGGTATGCTGGGAACCCTTGCTGTTAATCAGGAATGTCCTACGGGAGGGAAGGTCGGTTGTCAGAGTAGTCAGTTCCCAGGGGAATGTTAACCTAGAAAGGTGGCACCATTTGCACAGAGCTTGTTATTGTGAGGTCTGCTGTCATCTTATCACCTATTATGAGCGAATGAGGGCATGGGCTTTCTTCTCTACCTGAATAATATGAAAGTCCCTTTCTAAGTGGCAGAGACAACAAGCTGGTGTATCAGAAGGTGTGGAAAAGATCAACGCCATCATACAGCCCACGTCCTACCTTTTTTTTGGGGGGGTAGTGGGGTGAAATTACTTTTTAAAGAGGACCCGTCCCCTCTCCTGATGTCTGTTTTAGTAACTACTTGCATCCTCCATAAAATAATACTTATGGAGCATCTAGTCTTATGACTCTATGTTGTGCCATTCCTCTATTATCCCTACTAGAAATGTATAAATGAATTGCTAGCAGTATGCAATAAAGGTCCAGTGGGGTGTTCCCATTTGGAGGGTGGGGTGTCCCTGACAATAGCAGCACTGATTGGATAGTGTCAGACTGTGCAGGGGCACACTCCCAACTTGTAACATCCAGATGGACCTTGACTACAAACTGCTGGTAATTCATTTATACATTTCTAGTAGGGATAATAGAGGAATGGCACAACATAGAGTCATAAGAATAGGTGCTCCAGGATTCCTTTTCCCTGGGGAAGGCAAGTAGGTTGTGAGATGTGTAGTCAGACCTCTCACCAAAAAAAAAAGGATTTTTTAGGGTTCCCCACTCTAGGATGGTGGAAAGAGTCAGGCGGACACAGCTGTAAATTACACAATAAATCTTCCCAGGGTGTTTTCCTTTCCTTACTGCAATCTTTGCAATGTTCATCACATCCTACCCCAGGTACATGACTTTTCCAGAGTGTCTGTACACTGTCACGGTCTGCCCATTTACATCATCAACCGCCATGGTCTAAATACTTACCCACAGTAATGCATGTACACTTACCTATCCCTCACAGGTGTCTCACAGCGGCTCACTGCACATGGTAACTCACTTATCCTTAAAGCTCATGCACACTGCCGTTGCCCGGCCGTGGCCGTATTTCGGCCTGCATACTGCGGGTCCGCAAATACACAGGCACCAGCCATGTGCACCCCGCATCATGGATCGCGGACCCGTTCACTTGAATGGGTCTGCAATCCCAGAGATGCAGAACGGAGGTATGGATCGGAACCCCACGGAAGCACTACAGAGTACTTCCTTGATGTTTCTGGATGTGCCTCCACACCGCAAAAAAGTAGTGCATGCTCTATGGAAGGACACGTCCTTTCTTTCACAAACAGCAGCATCCCAATGAGAAGTGTACTCCACCGGCTTTTGGGTACAGAATCAGCGCCAATATTCAGGTGTGACGACCCAATGTGAACAGAGCCTTTCTGTCTTGTGTGATGCTACAGTTTTGCTAGTCCCCATTGCATCTGACGTCAACGAATTCTTTTCATCTCTATGGGGAGAACCACTGTCAAAATTGCACATGTCATGTGACCCTAAAGATTAGGATAATATAGAAGTGCCATCTTTACTAGGCAAAGCTGGAACACTTTCAAAATCGTTGCCTAGCAACAGATGCTGCTCCCAGTGGTTGACTACACTGGATATTTATGACCAGAGTAGTCACCCACCATCAGTTAAAAACACTTCCCGCCCAGAAAAGACAAGAGTACACTGAATTTGTTGTTTTTAACACCATGGTTTATTAGACAGCCTGGGGTAACCAACAAAATTATTTGGGGAAGATTTGGCAAAACTAGTGCACAGTAGTGAACTGGTTACCCATAGCAACCAATGAGGTTGCTGCTTTCATTTTCCAAAGGTCAGCTGTAAAATGAAAGCTGAATTCTGACTGGTTGCTATGGGGCTTTTTGTCCAAGCAGTGATAAAACTCTGCTAGAGTAAATTTAATGTACGGATTATACAAGATGATGTAACCCAATGTCTAAAGGGCTGCGGTACATTAACATTCCACAGGCTTAAAGCTCCCCCTGGCGGTAAATGAATGACACAACCATATAAAACAAAACGCGAGAGAAAATGAAATCGAGGCCTGAAACGCAAATCAAGCTGCGATTGGTTAACAGGTACCATGTGACTGAAATAGCGGTCCTTTAGCGCCTGTTCTGTCACAGTCACATTATTTAATTACCTATGACAGCCTATAGGAAGGACCTGTCTGGGAGAATTAACTCATTAAGTAGAAAATGAATCAATTAAATTGACGCCGACATTGGCTTGTAGCGTGCGTGAATTATCGCAATGGCCGACTGTGGTGGGGTCCTGCGTCCGCCATATTCCTTGTGACAGGGGTCGGGGTGACCTGAGAGATGCCGGAGTCCGTGGATAGAGATGTGTACCCGGAGCCTCCGCGGCAGACCCCGGTACCGAACCGACAGTCGACACTTCCGGACCCGGTACCTCTGCTGGCCGGTCTGTTCAGCTATGCCATAGATAAGCCGGTCACAGCCTTCCATGGTGAGCAGAGGACACAGAGCCAGGGAATGACCCTACAAGCTAATGCTGGGACCTGTAGTCCTCCAAACTTGTGGTTTATATGGCCTCCCACTAGAAGCACTTGTGCTTCTACAACTTCCTTTTCAATATCTCTGCTTTCTGTCAGTGAATAAGGAGCATTGTCCTGAAAATCCATGAAGACCTAATATTTGCTACAGCTGAGGGTTTGTTACCATCGCCGCATCCAGGCCAGACAATCCTGTGTGAGCTCAACATATCATCCTCACAAGTCACTGACTTGTCCTGTTTGTTGCAGTGTATTGGTAGAGGTACAGGCGCAACTGTAACAAACCCTCAGCTGTATTATATCAGTGCAGGTGTTTAGTTTCTGTATGGCAAGATTGACTTTCTGACAGCAAGCAGAGGTAGGGTGTGCAGAGTATATCAGAAAGTTGCGTAACGGCTTGACAAAAGTAGACGACGCCCCCTTAAATTTCATGAAAATGGTGAAGCCTGGTTAAAGGGGTGTGGATGATGGCACCCCTTTAATTATGGGAATCGGGTCCAGTTCCAGGTGCTGAATTTGTCCAAATTGGCACCCATTGACCCTCTAGTAGCCGGTAGGGGGGGTCAGGGATTCCCTGTAATAACAGACCCTTTCCTTTAGGGGGTGCTAAGTACTGTCTATCATCTCTATTACAGATTGGATGGAAAGTCAGCGAGCGAAGAGAAGGATTCACTACTATCACCGAGAGTTCAGACGAGTCCCTGACCTGTCCCAGTGCTTAGAGGACGACTACGTGTGTCACTACGAGGCCAACAAGCAGTTTAAAAGGGACTAGTGAGTACCAGAGTCCTTCCAGAAGGTAGTCACACTGGTCCAGCATGCCCACAGACAGACGGACAAGTGCCCGACCAGCAGGATCACTGCTAAAGAGGAGCTGTCTGCAGAATACTTTATTAAGGGTGTACTCTAGACTACAGATATCCATGAGCTATCTGTGTCAGATCCCACCAACCACAGACGGTCACTCCACCAGAAGCTAACCAAGCACAGAAGACTCGCCCACTGTGTAGTGTCCAGTGCAGGCGTACCACATGGGAACTAAGCTGCAGAACCCCGCACAACCACTATACGGTGTATGGAGCTTCCGCTTTTTACACTGTATAGTATCCGGTGCCATGGTGGCCAGAAACAGCCGATCAGTAGGGTGCCTGATCTGCACCGATCGGGAGGACAAGTCATCAATATCTGTAGTTCGGAGAACCCCTTTAACCACCTAACTGTTTTGCTCCAGCAGTGGGAAAAGTAGCTACCTGGAGGGAGGAGGGCTGCTTTAGATGCTGCTATCTTCCTGAATGGTAGAAGCTAGAAACATGCAACTGGTCTTGTTTGGAAGCAGACATTCCGAGCTTTCAGACAATACCAGAATATGTTCAGGACAGAGGAAGATATCACTGATAGAAATCGGGACACTGTGAATGCAGCGGAAAATGAAAGTAAAAGCATGTTTTACCTCCCGACTCGATTTCTAACCGTGATTTCTCCTCTGTCGCTTGGACTTTAGCTGTCATTCTGGTCTTGTATGAAAGCCTGGACTGTCAGCTTTCAGACAAGACCAGTTGCATGTTTCCAGCTGCTATATCACCATCTACAGCAGCCCTCCCCCCTCCAGTTAGCTACTTTTCACACTGCCCGAGCTGGACTCGGGCAAAACAGTTAGGTGGTTAAATAGATCTTAGACCTGATGAGGCGGTGTACTTACTTTGAAAATCCATTTCAGAATGGCTGTGAAATCCTTTTTCCTGTCTGATATCAAAGGGCTTGTCCAGAAGCGCAAACATTTTTAGCATCCTGCTAAAAGAAGCACTACTCGTCCTTTCGAGAGTGAAAGGAGCTGCAGATCCGTATAAAATTTCCCACAATCTTACCGACTTTCTTCCCTTTCTGTCTTCCAGCCTCGTGGATCAGGAGATTGTGAAAATTATGCGGGAACGCGTGGCAGCCTGCAGGTCCAGAGAAGGAGAGAGCGCCGACCAGAACTGCGCGCCGCTGATCAAACAGTACGCCGAAGTCTGCAAGGCGTATAAAGCAAGATGTAAGGCTCTGCTCTCCACGTCTACACAGACCATTGTGTATGATGATGATGATGTGTATAAAGCTTTAAAGAGAGTCTGACAGCAGTTTTCACCATGCTGAACTGCTGACCGCTCTAGGTAGGGGCTGGGGAGAGCGGCACAAACTACTTTTTGTGGAGCATTTATTATCCGGAGTAGTGGGGATATGAACGTTTATTCTGCCGGTTTCTACTCTTGCAAATGGCCAGGGGGTGGAGCTTCGCCGTGAATTGCTCTCTGTATTGAGCGGCTTTACAAGCCCCTCCCCTCTGCCCTGAGTGACAGCTGTCTCTGAGGGGAGCACTTCCTAGTGTAGCTCCGCCCCAGCAGAGGATAGCGCCCCTCAGGATAGGTCATCGGTGGGGGTCCTTCCCGCTCACCAAGCACAGCGCCGTACATTGTATAGTGGCCGTACTTGGTATCGCGCTCAGCCTCATTCACTTGAATGGAGCTGAGCTGCTCCTAGGCCACGTGACCGATGAACGTGACGTCACTGGCCTAGGAAAAGCTAAGAGAAGGCTCATGGGAGCACCGGTGTCTTCTCAAACAGCTGATCGGCAGGGGTCTCGGGGGTCGGACCTCCTCCGATCAGATACTGATGACTTATCCTGAGGATAGGTCATCAGTAGTTAACTCCCACTACTCTTCATAATAAAGCTCCGCAACCATATATTTTTATTCATATTTATACTGCTCTGTCTCTACCCAGTGCTGTCAGTAGTTTTGCGGTGTAGGTTTAAAGGGGTTTTCTAATATATTCTTTTATTTCATGTGCACCCACGAGCACTGCTTTCTCTTCAAACTACCGCTGATCCTATATCAATGACCTATCCCACATGCACTAGTCAGCATTATAAAGGGACAGTTTTTGGGAGAGCACACTGGGCAGTTGTCCAGTAACCCCATATTCTTTGGGGGACCCTGAGGTCATGACCCTTTGAGGCATCCTAAACATGGAGAGGAAAGTTATCCCAGTTCCAGTAGTCGGCAGAGGAGTTTACTGACATTGAGTGATGAGAGAACCGCGCAATTGCCAAATCACTGCCGCATCGTCCTCTGCGTCTCCTTCCCTGCATCGTATGATTTAGTGCAGGGGAAGCTGAGACAGGCTGAATTCTCTCAGTTTCTTGTTACAGCAGGACATATAGGAGCCTGGAAAGTTGAGTAACAAGTAAACCCCCTTCACTGCCCTAGACCACCAGGACCTTCTCCAGTTATCTGTTCATTCCCTTAGACCACCAGGGCCTTTGCTAATTATGCTTTCCCTGTTATGGACCATCAAGGACTTTAACAAATTATTCATTCGCTGCCCTAGACCACCGGGGACCCTTCACTTTTCTAGACCACTAGGGACTTTGCTAGTTATCCCTTTGCTGCCCTAGACAACCAGCGACTTTGCTGACTATCCCTTCACTTCTGTAGACCAACAGGGACTTTTTCCAATTTTCCCTTTCCTGCCCTAGACCACCAGGGACTTTGCCACCTATCCTTCACTGCCCTAGATAAACAGGAACTTTACCAGCTATCCTTTTTGCTGCACTAGACCACCGGCGATTTTTGTTGGCGATTATCCCTTTACTGCACTAGATAACCAACAGCTTTGACCACTATCCCTTTGCTGTCCTAGACAACCAGGGACTTTAAAAACTATCCTTTCACTGTCCTAGACAACCAAGGACTTTAAAAACTATCCTTTCACTGTCCTAGACAACCAGGGACTTTAAAAACTATCCTTTCACTGTCCTAGACCACCAGGGACTTTGACCACTATCACTTTGCTGTCCTAGACCACCAGGGACTTTGACCACTATCACTTTGCTGTCCTAGACCACCAGGGACTTTGACCACTATCCCTTTGCTGTCCTAGACCACCAGGGACTTTGACCACTATCACTTTGCTGTCCTAGACCACCAGGGACTTTGACCACTATCTCTTTGCTGTCCTAGACCACCATTGACTTTGACCACTATCACTTTGCTGTCCTAGACCACCATTGACCACTATCACTTTGCTGTCCTAGACCACCATTGACTTTGACCACTATCACTTTGCTGTCCTAGACCACCAGGGACTTTGACCACTATCTCTTTGCTGTCCTAGACCACCAGGGACTTTGACCACTATCACTTTGCTGTCCTAGACCACCAGGGACTTTGCCAACTATCTGTTCACTGCCCTGCCCTAGACCACTGGGTACTTTCCTGAGCTCCTGTGATGTTCTGCTCCCCGCTGCTGTTTTTTTTTGGGGGGGAATTGTTTTTCCTAGACCATGTCTGATGTAAAACCTGTTCTGCAGATTGCATTTTACTAGACACTAACAGGAATGTACAGAGATCTGAGCAATAGGTGTCAGCAGAACTGTGAATTCAGCTCTGGATGAGAATGAAGCCTCAGATAACACATGGGCTCTATAATTTAAAAAAAATACAGTAATTCCCAATTCCAATCTGTCCACAAATTAATACTGGTGCTGTTTGGCAGTCTGTATTTGGTCATTTCACACTACAGGCTGCTGTAAATGGCGACTGTACTCTGCGGCCACCAAATGCTGTCCGTGGATCACTTCCCTAATATTTTAATCTTCCTTTTCAGATGAAGACCTTGGATTTTACGGCGGGGCCAGGAAATGCATGATGAAGCAGAAAGAGAGGATGATGGAGGAGAGGAAGGCAGCGGCGCAGGCCGAGGCGGAATAAATAACTCCTGTACGTGTCGTGTTACTTGTCTTGTGTTTCACAATGGAACAATTAAAACTGAAGAATGAAAATAAAGATCTGGAGATCAGTTCTGTCTCTGTGCCTTCCATCAGACACCACATGACAAGAAGAGACCGGAGTCCTGCAGGTTACGGAGTATCTTGGGTTTTTCACATTTAGGCCTCATCAGGGTGGATAAAAATCAATGTTTTTTTTAAAAAAATTAAAAAAATCGGATTTTTTTTTATTTAAATCGGATTTTTTTTATTTAAATCGGATTTTTTTGATTTAACTCGGATTTTTTTCAATAAACTGCTTTTTTTAGGAAAATATTTTACCATCCAAAGGTTCTTCCATCATGAGATAAAGCTGAGTTGTTTAACTCAGTAGAATAAAGGCTGTATATGTGTAACATTCACAATGCCATGCTCTTCCAGAGGTTTCTGTAGGATTAGTGGGCAGTTTCTCTCCTATATTATCACAGACGCTCGCTTTACTTCAGTGCCAAGTCCAAGAAGTTAGACAATATGTTTCTGATTGTTTGGAGTGGAATAGATCTGCACAACACAAGAAGAATGTGAATCGAAGTGTGAGGAGGAGGAGGGGCAAGCAGACAAGAAAATGAAAGTGAAACTTTGAGCACAATACTGCAGCATAGCCACAGACAGACAAGTCTGGATCTGTTTGTGTGTACGATCTGAGGTTTATTACATTCTTTCCATATAATGGCAGCAGGCCGTAAAAGAGACCCAGTTTGGGAATATTTTAATGAAGCTCCTTCGCCTATCGGTAAGGCAGGCATGCGTGCAAAATGCAAACGATAGTAGCAAGAACTAGTTTAGGTAGAAACTTTGATTTAAATCACTGATTTAAATCAAGCCTTACTGACTAGTGATTTAAATCGTGATTTAAATCAAATCCACCCTGGGCCTCATGGACTCATGTGTTTTGTATCTGATCTGCATTATTTTATTTTTTTTTTTTTTTGCAGAATGCACATGGACCCATTTATTTCTATGGGTCTGCAAAAAAAAAAAAAATTGATATTATCCATGTGCTGTCCGCATCCATGTGTCCATTCCGCAATTTATAGAACATGTCCATAGTCGTTTGTTGAGAAAAATGTGGCCCACAATACAGACCTGGGCATGAGGCCTCTCTGCAGCTTTGTACCTATGACACTGGCTGACCTGTTACATGTGCGCTTGGCATCTGTTGGTCCCATGTTCATATGTGCCCACGTTGCTGAGAAAAATGAAGTTTTATTATATGCAAATGAGCCTCTAGGAGCAACAGGGGCGTTACCATTACACCTAGAGGCTCTGCTCTCTCTGCAACTGCTGAACCCTCTGTGTAAATGTGATCACACCTGCCTGGCCCTATCAAAGTGCAGAGGGTGTGGCAGTTGCAGAAAGAGCAGAGCCTCTAGGTGTAATGGTAACGCCCCCGTTGCTCCTAGACGCTCATTTGCATATATTAAAACTTCATTTTTCTCAGCAATGCGAGCACATATGAACATGGGACCAACACAGATGTCTGCAGCTGCCAAGTGCACATGTAACAGGTACAAAACTGCTGACAGATGCCCTTTATAGGATCTTGAGGTTAAAAAAAAAAAAACCACCACCCCACCCCTCCCCCAATAGGCTGTCTCTGGTATTGCAGCTCAGTTCCATTCATGTGTGAACCAGCTGTAATTCCAGACCCAACCTGTTGCCAGGTCTCAGAAAGCAGCCATGCTAAACTGATATTATAGTCCCAAAAATTACAAATGGAGTTTTCCAGGATTTTTATGCTGTTGTCTTATAATTAGGACAGTTTAGCAGCGGTCCACCCTGCACCCCTCTGATCAGCTGGTCCTGATTAGCTTTGGTACCTCACAGCTCCATCTATCATGTAGTGGACAGAACTGGTTACTGCAGCGCTGCTCCCGTTCATGTCAATGGCAGTATGTAATCAGCGTACCCCTACAACAGTGATGGTGATATAGGGTAGAGCTTATTCCCCAATATAAATACCACTCTGGCCCCACGTTCACTTAGCTCAGAATATGAGCAGCCACGTCTTCATTAAAGGTGTTGCCCCCCCCCCCATAAGAACTGTCTTTGTCTACTAGAACCCCAGTTTACAACTTACTGTATACAGTGCTTGGCCATCACGTAACTGATGGCGGCTAGAGCTTGGGAAGTTGGTGGCTACAATATCAGCACCCAACCCAGCACACCAGGGTCAATTTCATAGGATGCCAATTTGTAAATTTTAGGAGCATGAGAGAAAACATGAATACCTGGAGGAAGCCATGTAACTGTTGTCCCTAGTCAGAGTCAACCCCAAGACACCAGTGCTAACCACTGCTGCATTATAGGGGGTCAGGATAAGGGTACGACCACACGGCATGGTCATACAGACTAACTAAACTCATGAAGTCTGCAGTGTTCATTGCCAGCAGCACCTTTAAAGAGGACCTCTCCCCCTCCTGACAGGCCTGTTTTAATAGCTTCATGCATTCCCCATATAACAATTCTGGAACGTCTATTCTTATGTCTGTATGTTGTGCCATTCCTTTATTATTTGCACTAGAAGTTATGAATGAATTGCTATTTGCCTTCAGTAAAGGAACAGAGGGGAGGTAACAAGTTGGGGGTGTGTCCCTGCACAGTCTGAACATGGCAGCACTGATTGGCTAGAGTCAGTCTGTGCAGGTACACACCCCCAACTGGTTACCTCCCCTCTGTTCCTTTACTGAAGGCAAATAGCGATTAATTCATAACTTCTAGTGCAAATAATAAAGGAATGGCACAACATAGAGACATAAGAACAGATGTTCCAGACTTGTTAGCATGTGGGGAATGCATGGAGCTATTAAAACAGGCATGTCAGGAGTGGTGAAAGGTCCTCTTTAATACCGTGCAGCCATTAAAGGGTTTGTCTCATCATGTACAATGGGATACGTCCCCGTTGTCTTATAGGTGGGACTCGCACCTATATCCAGAACGGAGTCCCGAAAGTGAAGGAGGATGCATGCGCGGCCACCCTTTATTCATTTTCTATGGGGCCGGCGAAAATAGCTAAGCGCTGGCTCAGCTGTTTCTGTTGGCTCGATAGAAATGAATGGGAGCGGGGGCCGGTCATGCGCGGTGCACTCCCATTCACGTCACTTCTACCGGAGTCCTCCAGCCACCACCTTGCAGGGCTCCGTTCTGGATATAGATGTGTCTGATCGCTATAAGACAATTGGGGAATATCCTAGCGATATGCCCCCATTGTCCACAATGAGACAACCCCTTTAACTACACTGCCCCACTGACCAGCAGTCTATTGTAATTAGAGCCGACTTCGGCCTGTACAGCCGTGCAGTACTGAAATGCAGCCGCCTCATAGGCTCCACACTACCCCACTGTGCGGTCATCATCTCAGCGTTTATAGCTGCAAATCTGAGTCCAGCAGCAACTTGGGATCAAGGATAACCCTGGACACTCTCCTAAATACTAGCACGTGACAATATGCTCCTCTCAAATGCTGCCTTAGGACGTTATTCACATGGTGCAGCACTATTTAATGTTACAGCGAGGACAGAATTGTCAGCCTTACGCCTGTGCTTGAATGCAGCAGCCCAGCTGGATGATCTCCCACTGCTAGGGTCATGGAAACGTGCACCATTCAGTTCAATGGCTGCAGTGATCGTTGGTTGCACCCCCTCCCAGCACTGCAGTCCAGCTCTACTCCTGTACATGCTGATACAGCACCCCCTGCTGCTGAGATCTATTATCTCACATTGTAGACCACCCCTCAGTATACACAAGGATTTAGGCTACTTTCACACTAGCGGCAGCACGGATCCGGCACCTAAAGGGTGCCGACGGATCCGTACTGCCGCTGATACATGTGTGGAGCCGGAGCAGTGGAACAAGACACACAAACATACATACTCCAGCCAGGGACGCCGGCAGAACGTCTTCACGCACCTCCTGTGCGCAGTGATGACGATTCCCCACAGCGCCCTCTGCTGGGCGCAGTGGGGAAACGTCATAGCTGCGCGCAGGAGGCGCGTGAAGACATGCTGCCGGCGTCCCGGGAGTATGTGAGTATGTATGTGTATGTATGTGTCTGTCTCTATCTCTGTAGCCGGATCCGGAATGACCCCCCCATTGCAAGTCAATGGAGGACAGATCTGGATTACTGGTGTGTCACACCAAACGGATCCGTCCCCATTGACTTGCATTGGGGGTCATTCCGGATCCGTCTTGGTGCAGATGCCTGGACCGGAGAGCAAACCGCAGCATGCTGCAGTTTGTTCTCCGGTCTGAAGACAGAACGGAATGCTTCTAGGAGCGCTCAGTTGTCTTCAGTTCAGTTTTGTCCCCATTGACAATGAATGGGGACAAAACTGAAGCTTTTTTTCCGGTATTGAGCCCCTATGACGGAACTCAATAGCGGAATTTAAAACCGCTAGTGTGAAAGTAGCCTTATACCGCATTCTGCCTCCATGATGTGTCCGCTATACTCTATTCCCACAGCGCCGACCCCATGTTACACGTGAGGGAAAGGAGACAAGGCTTTACTCAATCATGAACTTTATTTTGTTCATTGAACAGATTTAGGAGGTGGCAGGAACGGCTGCGGCCTGGGTCCTCTGCATGGACACTCTGGTGTGAGTCTTGGCCAGATGGTCGGTGTACTCCTGCAGGAGAACAGTCATATGTCAGTACACTACATACACGTGGCGCTGTTCTAGTAGTCAGATAGCAAGTTACTTACCTGGTATGGAGACTTGGTGAAGATGGTTTCCTTCCACAGGTCAGGAGTCAGGTAGCTGTAGGTCTTGGAGATGGCATCAAAAGTGGCTTTAGCTGCAGAGAACACAAACCGGTCATGCCCGGGCACCACACTGCAGCCTCCAGCTTCATACAGACGGCACCTATAGAGCTTCATACAGGAACACAGCGGCCATGGTGGCGACCGCTATGCCGTGCAAATGGAGCTCCGTTTCTTTTTCTCTCTCATAAGTACAGTCACGCCACAAACAGGTGCAACTGGGTAGAGCAGAGAGAATGGGACCCGGGTGGCTCTTAAAGGGATTGTTCAAGATTGGGGCACAATGCACCTGCCATGGGTTGTGTTCGGTAGTGCAGCTCAGTTCCACTAAAAAGAATGGAGTTAAGCTGCAATACCGTACACAACCTGTGAGGGGCACTGTTTGTAAAATATAATTCCATCTTTTGCAATCTTGGACAACTGCACGAGGACATCAGAAGGTGTCCCCTCCTTTTCAGGACCTCTCTTGGTAAAAGACTATGATCAGCGGCTCTGGCGGGTGTTACATGTGTTCTGCTCACATTTTCATTAAAGGGATTTTCCGAGATTTTACTAGTGATGACCTACCCTCAGGATAGGTCATCAGTATCTGATCGGTGGGGGTCCGACACCCAGGTCCCCCGCCGATCAGCTGTTTGAGAAGGCACTGGCGCTCCTGTGAGCGCCGCGGCCTTCTCTTAGATTTTCCTAGTCCAGTGACGTCACGGTCATCGGTCACGTGGCCTAGGAGCAGCTCAGCCCCATTCAAGTGAATGAGGCTGAGTGTGATACCAAGCACAACCACTATACAATGTACGGCGCTGTGCTTGGTGAGCAGGGAGAAGGTAGCAGCACTCACAGGAGCGCCGGTCCCTTCTCAAACAGCTGATCGGTGGGGGTCCCAGGTGTCAGACCCCCCACCGATCAGATACTGATGACCCATCCTGAGGATACGTCATCAGTAGTAAAATCCTGGAAAACCTGTTGGAAACAGTCATCTGATGGGAAAAATAGTATAGCGTGCTGCGTCATTTTTCCCATCAAAGTGACAGACCATGACTGAAACCCAATGCACCCATTATAGGCCAATGTGGTCCATCTGCCGCCAGTCTTCATAGGACAGATCCAGCATGCAAGTTGTTTTCCATTCACAGTCATGTGAAATTATTTCAGGTTCAGACACGGATCTGTCGGACCATTTCCAGTATAGTCCATGACAGATACCATCAACGTTCTAGAAGTACCAATCATTCCAGCCCCTAGGAGTCCACTTACCAAAGTTACCCAGGGTAGCCGTGCAGCCCCTGGCGGAGGTGTAGCAGTCATCGATACCAGCCATCATCAGCAGCTTCTTGGGGACAGGAGCGGACACAATGCCGGTACCTCTGGGCGCAGGGATGAGACGCACCAGTACAGAGCCGCAACGTCCGGTCACCTGAAAGACACAACCATGTAATATAAGCCAAGCTGCACCGTGCCTCCTACAGCAAAGGACATGGACCATCAAGATGTCGAGCCTCAAACAGGAACAGGAAGACCAGCATGAAGTCAGCCCGCCGTGCAAATGGGGCCCATTGCTATGCCTCTCTTAAAAAAGCCAACCACACCACGTACACATGTGACTGAGCAGAGCTGAGAGGACCGGCAGGGCTGTAGTAGTAAACTGAAGATCCCCTTTAAGGTTACGGGACTGCGGATCCCTCTAGTTTAGGCGGCCAGGACGTCTCACCTTGCAGGGCACAGTGTGGGGTTTGCCGATCTTGTTACCCCAGTAGCCTCTACGCACGGGTACAATGGACAGCTTCGCCAGGATGATGGCACCGCGGATAGCAGTGGCGACTTCTTTGGAGCATTTCACGCCGAGACCAACATGGCCGTTGAAGTCTCCAATAGCCACAAAAGCCTAGAAATGAATGCGAGAGCAGTGATGAGAGACTCCTGTCTGAAGGGAGCGTTCAGGGCAAGGGGCGCGGGGAACGTGAACCCACCTTGAACCTTGTGCGCTGACCGGCACGTGTCTGCTTCTGTACGGGCATGATCTTCAGGACCTCATCCTTCAGAGAGGAGCCCAGGAAGAAGTCAATGATCTCAGACTCCTAAAAAGACATGAAGGGTTAACTCCGGAAAGACGTCTACAGCAAGGGGTTATGTCACCTCGCCAATGTCCACCTCTGGGACCCGCTCCTTTGTAGAACAGGGGCCCCTCAAAGTAAATGAGCGCTAGGCGCATGCGCAGCGCGCTCTTTATTCACTTCTATGAGTCCCAAAAATAGTCAGGCTGCTTTCTAGAGGTCCTATGGAAATTAATGGAGAGCACACTGCGCAAGCGCGGCCACTGCTCCTATAAATTCTATGGGACTGCCTGAATGGTAGAACCAGCGCTCAGCTATTTTCATAACTCGCAGAGAAATTAAAGGGGTCCTCTCACTTAAGTGGCATTTATCACGTAGAGAAAGTTAATACAAGGCACTTACTAATGCATTGTGATTCTCCATATTGCCTCCTTTGCTGGCTGGATTCATTTTTCCATCACATTATACACTGCTCGTTTCCATGGTTACGACCACCCTGCAATCCATCAGTGGTGGTCGTGCTTGCACAATATAGGAAAAAGCATCAGCCTCTCCTGTGGGCGGGACCACAGGAGTACACATAGGCTGGTGCTTTTTTCTATATTGTGCAAGCACGACCACCACTGATGGATTGCAGGGTGGTCGTAACCATGGTAACGAGCAGTGTATAATGTGATGGAAAAATGAATCCAGCCAGCAAAGGAAGCGATATGGAGAATCACAATACATTAGTAAGTGCCTTGTATTAACTTTCTCTACATGATAAATGCCACTTACTGAAGTGAGAGGACCCCTTTAATGGAGTAGTGGTGCGCTCATTCACTTTATGGGCCATTTTCTGGAGATAGGTGCAGATCCCAGAGGTGGGACCTGCACCTATCTCACATTGGTGGCATAAATGTCGGAGACAAGACAACCCCTTTAACTCTTCCAAGACTAGAAGAAACTCCTTACTGGGCACTTCTGATGTGGTTTAGCCTTACCCCCAAAACCATAGACCACTTACCTTGATTGGCAGGGAGAACAGATAGATTTCCTCCAAGGACTTGATCTTCATGTCTTTGACCAGGCGGCCAAGTTTGGTGACTGGAACCCACTGTAATAAAGTGTAAATTTAATACTTTAAAAAAAAAAAAAAAAAAAAGAAAATCAGGCCTCCCCCCTAGAGATGCAGATAACAGGGGAACAGCTGTGGAATAAACCACCACAGATAGAGGGGGGATTCTGACAACTGACAGGACATCTGAAGATGAATTAAAGGGGTTTTCCAAGTTTTTTTATTGATCACATCCTCAGGATACGTTATCAATATCAGATCAGCGGGGGTCCGACTCCTGGCGCTCCCTCCGATCAGCTGTATGAAGAGAAGGCTGCACGGAGTGTCAGCTGATCGGCGAGGATGCCAGGAGTCAGATCCTCACTGTGTAGATACTGATGACCTATCCTGAGAATAGGTCAGCAATAAAAATCTCGGAAAATCCCTTTAACGTCTATGCATGTGTTAAAGGGGTATACTATATGGCAGGGCAGCAACCCCTATGCAACTACCCTCGTCCTGAGAATGAAGAGGCTGCACTGTTTCTCTGCACAGGGGGCACCCCGACCCCTCCCCAGCTGTGCAGGCCCCATACACCATCAGGATTTGAGGTACCAGAGGTCAGACCCGACAAATCAAAGTGACATCGCTCTTGTAGCTAACCATGACTTTACGGCTGGGGATTTACTCACTTCTTTGTCATCAGCTTTGCCTCCGCGGGCCCCGCGTCCTCTCCCGCGGCCCCTGCCTCTTCCACGACCGCGGCCCCGGCCCCCACTGCCGAAGCCTCCACGGAAACCTCCCCTGTTACCACCGGCGTCGTCCGCCATTTGCTGCAAGGAGAGTAAATACAGTTAGATACTTACAGGACAGTCACATTATACACAGAGGAGCGGAGAAGTCGCCTTCCTGACGCAAGGATAACCCCCAACAGGCAAAAGGGACTGAAAGTAGTAGTACTAGCACTGCCAACAGGGGCAGATATTGATGAGCCCTGGGCCCCCAGTAGGGCCACTCCTGCCATAAGAGGCTACAGATGCAGCTAGGGGTCTCTTTAGACAATGGGGTATCTGTATAGCCAAACTTTAACCCCCTCTCCCCCTATAATAGCCAAAATGAATTGCCACTGGGACAGCAAATACAGGGCGTCACAGACCCCCTCAAAGGGGGCATTAGTGCCAGAACTACCACCGATCCCTCAGGTAAGTAGCTACCGATGAGGGTAGGTAAACTAAAGCAGGTCTGAAGTGTACTGATACACTTATTAGAGTTTAACATCTGCTTGCTGTCAGTGAATGAGACACTAAGCCTTAGAAACCCTGAGCAGAGCATTTGCTACAGTTAAATCCTGTCCCCAGAAACAGAACTGACACACTTACAAACCATCAGCACTGGTTAATGTAACTCACAGGACTGCCTACTGTGAAGACAACTGTAACAAGTCTGCGGGGCCAAACTAAAATGTTCCCCGTTTACTGACAGCAAGCAGAGATCTTGAAGAGGATTAGAATAGTATATTACAGAACAATTTTTTTATATAATGAAAAAAACTTTATTGATAACGACAAGAGGGCCCAGCTACGGATTAGCCATAAGATGGGGCCGGACTGAGGGGGTCTAGGGCCCCAAATAATACCAGCAGCAGAATGAAGACTAGCCCTATAGAAGCCATAAGTACGTAACAAGCCGCCATCCTGCCCTGTCACAAGACGGACCAGGCCGCACCAATAACTACACGAATCCTCCACATCCCCAAACCAATTTCACCATGGTAACAACCCCCCGCTCTCGCCCTCTCATATAAGCCCATCAGTATCAGGCACAAGAGCGAGATGCCCTCCGATGCCCGCGGATTCCCTCCAGACCACTCTCCCACCAGCCTCCATCACTTACGTGATTTGTATAGTCTAGAAGGCCGGAAGCCAGTGGAAGAATACTCTTATACCCGCCAAATCTCGCGAGAGCTGGAACGAGCATGCGCAAAGAGCTGATTCTCGCCTGCTGATGACGTCATGCCGGTTACAAGGCCGTGCCCTTATAAGGATCGGTATAAATGGAGACGCATCGGTCGGGGATGGTCTCTTTGTTCACCACGCTGCGTGGATGATGGTGAGAAGCTGGCTGAGGGATCATGGGGGTTATTGTTAGTTTGGGAAAGTTTAGTTAGCGGTGTTTTTGTTAGGAGGGATTGTGTTGACTCTCTGGTGGGTTTATAGGCTGGATTAGTGTGATATGGTTAGACATTTTAAGTGGGCTTATATGGGGGGAATTGAAGGTGGGATATCTTCTGGAAGATCTGACCAGTTCTGGAGGCATGATGGTGGGTATATGTTAACCATGGTTGACCTTGTTTCTGTTCTTGGGCCTTGTCTTCTGCAGTGTGTGTGGTAGGTGTTGTCTTATGGCTGCTGTAGATATGTGCAGGATGTGTGCTGTAAGCCTCAGGCTAACTGTATGGACAGAGGTTCTGGGACCCCTACATGCTGCCCAGCCATGGGAACCCACTTCTTGAAGATCCTGGTGCACATGGTTTGGGGTCTGCAGCATTGGTGTCAGCAGAGTGTTGATTCCATGCCCTAAGCATGGCAATCAAGCAACCCCACTCTGTAACTATATGTGGTCTCCACTCTGTGGCTAAGTTGCAGTAGAACCTCGCAGGTGATGGTGTAATATCTAGGCAGGAAGAAACTTCAGGAGTGTAGGACATGTGGCCCAGGACTTTTCTCCATGTAGTATAATACCGCAGCCTGGGCATACCAGTGTATATATAGTGCGCCAGTCTCAACTATGGGGTATCTTCTACTTTGGCACATACTGAAAATTACTTCTGGCCTCTTCAGTAGCCTTTAGTAAGATCTTTGTGCCGACATGAACAGGAGCATTAAGCTCATTACCCATCCTCTGTATGCGTGTAATGAGACCCGTGTTCCGACATGTTGCTTGATATGTAAGGCCTCTTTCACGCGCCGGTGACTCATGCATGTGTTCACCATGGACAGCACGGTACTCATAGACGGACCATGGATTTGTGGTGACACCACAGTAGTGTCTTCATTTTGTCCTTCACGCACAATGGTCTATGGGTCTGTGAAAACCAGGCACAACCCTAAAGTCATCTATTTGGTCCGTGGTTTTCATGGATCGTTGCTAGAAGTGTCCAAGGAATATAGAACCAAACATGGATCCTTCAAGGGTCAACCCCTGCCCATCTTTCACAGAAGTCCTCACAGATGTGTGAATGAGGCCTAAGTGTTGGCGCTTGTGTCAAGGAGGTTAGTTGTTCTGAGTAGACTTGACTAACCCTTGTTTTCTCCCATTTTAGGACTCGTGTCAGGACCGGGTTTACGTCTGTGAAAGGTGATCTTGACGAATGAGCTCTGATCGCCCATCGGCACTATGGCTGGAGTGACCAACATTGGGTGGGGCTTTTTAGGTGGTAAAAAAAAAAAATGGGCAAGTGTAAGGATCTGAGCAACTTTGATAAGGGCCAGATTTTGATGGCTAGACGGCTGGGTCAGAGCATCTCCAAAACGGCAGGTCTCGTGGGGTGTTCCAGGTTTGCAGTGGTTAGTACCTACCAAAAGTGGTCCAAGGAAGGAGAACCGGTGACGGGGGTCACGGGCAGCCGAGGCTCATCGATGAGTCTGGGGAGCAAAAGTTGATTCGTCTGGTCCAGTCCCACAGCAGAGCTACGGTGGCGCAGATCGCTGAAAAAGTAAATGCGGACTGTGACAGGTGTCGGAGCACATGGTGCATCGCAGCTTGCTGCGTATGGAGCTACACAGGCGTAGAGTGGTCGGTGCACGCCCTGTCCACTTCTGAAAGTGCCTACAGTGGCCAGTGGAGCAGTGGAAGAAGGTGGCGTGGCCTGATGAATTGCATGGCCACAGCTAGTGACTAGAATGGTTGTCAATTCCAAAAAAGTAAGTTAGTGGGTTCAGTGTATGCAGTAAGCAGCAGTGCTCCCTCTAGTGGTGGCATGTAGCCATAATGAGTATGGTATTTGTAAGTGCTTGGGTCAGTCAGGCCAGAGTCCAGGGCAGATGTTGCAGTCTTCTGTATTTCACATGTAGTAATGTTGGTATTTGTTGGCTCCTAAATTTGTAAAGTCTAGAGTGATGGGTCCAAGTGACTTTCCTGGAGTCATGTGGACAGTTGTTTGCTGCTTACCTGGAGAAGAGACGTCACTATGGGAAGAAGACAAGTCAGTAGAGGCGATGTTCTGCTGGACAGTCTCTGGTCCTGGCACCATGTGGATGTGGCATGTACTGCTTACCTATACCTTGTGCAGAAAGTTATCCCCCCTCATGGCGGTGGTGGCTTCAAACGGTGGGATAATGACCCAGACTTGCTTCAGAAATGAGGAACATGAGATGAAGGTGATGACTTGTCTCCAACTTCCCCAGATGTCAACCTGACCGTCATCTGTCAGGGTCTGACTGAAGGCTGACCCTCATGACTTATAAGCTGCTAACTTCTTGTTCCAGATACCGCAGGACACTTCAGAGGTCTTGTGACGTCCATGCCTTGATAGGTTAGAGCTGGTTGGGTGGCATGAGGGATCTACACTATATCGGGCAGGTGGTTTTGGTGGTCTGGTTCTGGAAGAGTGGTTGAGTATGTTTCAACCATGCTACACAGCACATTGGTGGATGGGATATGCTTTAAGGGTCAGACTGCTGGGTGAAGCACAATCCAAGCCGGTGCTGTAATGTCTGAAATTGGGTCCAAAAACTGAGATGTGTTAATAGGCCCAAAGTCCCTCTCCCTTATGCAGGTCCTGACCTTCAGGACTGGTTCCCAGTAGCTGTTCACAGGGTAATCCAGACAGTACTGGTATATTACTTCTATAATATATAGATTTGAGATGTGCAGTAGGGTTGCCATGATGTTTGACTGTATGTCCTGCTCAATAAAGTTGCGTTTTGTCTACAGAACTTTGTGTGTTTTTTTTTTTTTTTCACAATTTTCGACCTCCGTGCAGTCCAGCAGGTTTACACTGCCCTGTCTCCGTCCATTGTGTTAGAGCGGAGGACAATACCCTGCGTGTAAACTATTTGCCCATTGATCTGCAGCGTGAATAGCTGCTGACGGCTGGAAGAGCGTGGAATGGGGGATGTGATGGGGTGTGCAGTCTGCCGCGGCGCCGGCGGCACATGATCTGTGGGATGACTGTGACATGGATCTAGAAAGAGCTTCGTGGTGGATGGCTGCGGTGGGACCGGTGGTGGTAAGTGCATTGTGACAGACTCCCTGAGGCACTGGAGGGTACGCAGATATGGTATGTAGAGGACTGAAGAAGGGAACAGGTGGGGGAGGGGTCCTGTAGGTATGATGATGGGCACTGGGTCTCTATCAACGTGAGGTTGATTCCAGAAGGTCTTGATTTGGTGGTCCACTAGCTGTTGGGGAAATACATTGTCGCTAAGGTTTAGGTACTTGAGTAGTCATGGATTCCCATATTGATGCTGTACAGCAGGGGTTAGAAACCTCTAGCTGTTCTCAGACTACAACTCCCAGCATGCACAGCTGCTCAACAGTCCTGCCCATAGAAGTGATTCGCACATGCTGGAGAGCTGAGGATTGCTGCCACCTGTCCTACAGTATACATGCAATATATAATGGAGATGTGGCCTCCTGTTCTTAAAGGGGTTCTCCGGGCTTTTTATATTGACGACCTAGCCTCAGGCCCTAGACACAGCAGCAGGAAGAGACACGGGCGTCGGCACGTGTGCACTGCAAGCACTGTCTCCTCATACAGCTGAGCGGGGGTGGGGATGGGTGTCAGAAAAGTTAACAGGTTTAAGAACCTGTTAACTTTTTATTGTCATAAGATATCTAGGTGTATCCACTATTGCTTTCTGCTATCAGCCAGAGCAGACTGGGTTGTGATAGGTTGGAGTCCCAGCATTCGGCCCTCCAGTGATTATACATTTATCACTTAGTACATGTGCATAGATATAGGAGATGACCCTCTTTACAGGGCATCTGCTTGACTGGGCCAGGTAGTGAAAACATAATGCCTGGCCCTCTCAAAGGAGAGAGAGCAGAGCCTCTAGGTGTAACGACAACGCCCCTGTTGCTCCTAGAGGCTCATTTGCATATAATAAAACATAATTCTCAGCAATGCTGCCACATATGAACATGGGACCGACACAGATGCCTTCAGCTGCCAAGCACACATGTAACAGGTCAGCCAGTGTCATAGGGACAGATCTGCTGACAGGTGCACTTTAAGCTTGACTCTCCAGGAAAGGCCTAAGGCACTGTTCAGCCTGATCCTCCTGGTTCATATATGGAATACCTGTAGCAAACGGATGAAATCCTGTCCTGCAGACAAGTCATTTCCCAACGTGTGTGCCTGTCAGGGGAAAAATCCCCATGTTGTTGCAATGGCTGCCAAATGCTCTGATGACCTGACCCCTTTGGTGCCTGTGTATAAAGATGACGTATGTTTACAGGGAGGGGGATACGATCTAGATATATTCACGGAAAATCCGGATGATGATCTCCTGTGCTCCATCTGCCATGGTGTACTGAGGTGCCCTGTCATGATTTCCTGTGGGCACATCTTTTGCCGAAAATGCATTCTACAGTGGCTGAAGAGGTGAGGTGCTAATGGCGTGTTCTATCAGAGCTTCGGGGAGGGGGATCCATCAGCTGGGAGTATGCTACAGTCTATATGGTATGCATAATGTAAGGTGTGACAACCCCAAGACCAGTTTCAGACCAGCGTGTTGGTTGAGCAGGGACACACTGCATTATAAATCATTACACCAGTGGTGGGGCAGGGACATACTGCATTATAAATCATTACACCAGTGGTCAGGAAGGGACACACTGCATTATAAATCATTACACCAGTGGTGGGGCAGGGACACACTGCATTATAAATCATTACACCAGTGGTGGGGCAGGGACAGACTGCATTATAAATCATTACACCAGTGGTCAGGAAGGGACACACTGCATTATAAATCATTACACCAGTGGTGGGGCAGGGACAGACTGCATTATAAATCATTACACCAGTGGTCAGGAAGGGACACACTGCATTATAAATCATTACACCAGTGGTCGAGCAGGGACACACTGCATTATAAATCATTACACTAGTGGTCGAGCAGGGACACACTGCATTATAAATCATTACACCAGTGGTCGAGCAGGGACACACTGCATTATAAATCATTACACTAGTGGTCGAGCAGGGACACACTGCATTATAAATCATTACACCAGTGGTCGAGCAGGGACACACAGCATTATAAATCATTACACCAGTGGTCGGGCAGGGACACACTGCATTATAAATCATGAAGGAAGGTCTGGTCAAAGTGCAGTGTTCACTACGAGAATTCACGCTCCAACATGGCGTGGGTTTCACAACATGAACACACTCGTGTGAAACTGGCCATTATACACCAGGATATAACTATGGCGAGATAGATAATATCAGATCCATCAACAGCTTCTCCATAAGTTCAGACACCATCAGTTGCCAGAATTTAAAATGGTTTCTAAGACCCAAGAACAGAAATTAGGTAAAGCAAGAAGTATCTGTCTGACCCCCTGTCGTTCCAGCACCGGCGCTCCTAGTGGGTCTTTGTTTACGGCACTACGGAGTTGACATCCCCGGGATAGTTGGGGACACTGGTGCTGAAACACCGGGGGAGTAAGGCCTCTTTTGTTAGTTAATACCAGGGAGCTGCAACCTCCAGCACACCAGCTGTTCTGAAACTACAACTCCCAGAATCCTCCTTTCACTTTTGTCGGAATTATGAGAACAGCTGAGTAAGTACGCATGCTGGGAGTTGTAGTTTCAAAGCAGCTGGAGTGCTGAAGATTGCTGATCTCTGGTTTATACCATTCCCTGCCTTTCCTTTTTTGGGGTGGTGCTCCAAAACCTTCCTAGTACTCTTTAACAAGTGTTCCCATGGCCTTATGTTTAGAGGTGTCTGGGTCTCCCTAAAATAGGGTGTGGTCCAGTTTATAAAACTCATTTTAAACACCCGTTCAGACCATTCACCACTGGAGACTATTAGAGAGTCAAAGTATTAACAAGGAGATTTATCAAACTGGTGTAAAGTAGAACTGGTTTAGTTGCCCATAGCAACCAATTCGATTCCACCTCTTATTTTCCAAAGAAGCTGTGAAAAATGAAAGGTGGAATCTGATTGGTTAATATGGGCAACTAAGCCAGTTCTACTTTACAGCAGTTTGAAAAATGACTCCATAAGGCTCTATTCAGATGGCCGTATTATTGCGGGTCCGCAATACTACGGGTGCCGCCAGGCGTGTGTTCCGCAACGCTTGGAACACACAGCCGGGCGCCCCATTGAAAATGCCTATACTTGTCTGCTGTTGCGGACAAGTATAGGACATGTTTCATTTACTTCTGCGGAGCCGTGGCACGGAGATGGCTCCATGTGGCGACTACCCACTCCCATAGAGGTGAATGGGGCTGCATCTATTCTGCAATATTGCGGAATAGATGCAGACCCTAAATGTTTAAAATATCTGCCGATCAACAGCAGCTATTTGGCAGTTTCCATGGCGTTATAAATATATAAAATGGCTTGGCGGTTCCTAATGAGGTATAAATATATAATATATCACCTCCATCAACAGCAACTTGGTGGTTTCCATGTAGTTATATGAAACTATTTGACTATGAGCTCATGCACACAACCGTTGTTGTTTTGCGTTCCGCATTTTGAGGAACGGAACAGTCGACCCATAATAGAACAGCCCTTTCCTTATCCATAATGCAGACATAATAGGACAGAATGCATTTCCATTTTTTATGCGGCCCAATTGAAGTGAATGGTTCCACATATGGGCAGCAAAAAAAACGGAACGGACAAGGACAAAAAATATGTTTGTGTGCATGAGCCCTAATGCTTGACAAGATTTGACTAATGCTTAAAGCCAATTGCCCTTCCCTTTCCCAGACAGCAGACCTGCCCATGCTGTAGGACAGACGTGAGGGGTAAACTGTATGTACAGATGCACAAGCTGAAGAGGAAAATCAACCACCTGCAAGTCAAGGTAAAGGAGATGTGGCGTTTACGTCGCCATATGCCTTACATATCAGTCTGACAATTTCAGCAAGATCAGCCAACTTTCTAATATGAATTGGAGTGCTCCGACCCTCCACCTGACAGATTTGAGGCATGGGAGAATGTAATAGGCTTCTGTACCTGGCCATTTTTGGGTGTGTGGGGGGGCGTTCCCTCTGTTAAACCGCTTAGATGCTGCTATTTACTGCAAGTTCGAAGCTCCCGCTGAGCCTGCACCATCCCTGTGACATAACTGTACATGGAGGTGTGGGAAGATATCCGCCCCCTGAGCCATGAGTATGAGGACGAACAATCGTTAATGTGGTCATTCATCCCCATTCCTCATACAGTTTTCATGGGGAAATGTGCTGCCAACAAAGGATGATTTTTAGTGCCACGTAAAACAATGTTTGCTCATTTGTCGGGTGGTTGGCGGCACATTTACACTGGGCATCAATCAGGAATGAGCGTCGTTCATGTGGAGGGGCCAGGGCTGAGCTCCAATACCACACCTGTATTTGAAAGAAGGCAGCCATTTTGTTTCAGTCACAACTGAGTATTAGTGAAGGCCCATAACGTCCTACACGTGTATCTGTTTTATTTCATTATCAGTGTCCTAACGAACAAAATGGCTGCCCGGCCCTCTTCCCTCTGCTGAGGAGCGAGGAGCATGCTGAGACGTGTGCGTTTGGATTGGTGGCCTGCTCCAACGAAGGATGTCCTGCCCGTGTCTTGAGGAAAGACATAGGTGACCACAGCCAGAGCTGCGAGTACTGGAGTCAGATGTGTCCTATGGGATGTGGGACGCTGCTGACCACCGCCGACCGTGAGGAACACAACTGCTACATGGAGCTGAAAGAGACCTACAACAAACAGCTGCACAAACTGCGCCAGAAGGCCCGGAGGATGGAGAGCCTCTCCTCCCAGATGAGCAGACAGATACAGCTGCTTAGCCAAGGCCTGGAAGGCGCCCAGGCCTCGGCTGGCATGGAGGAGGCAGAGTAAAATGCTGACAGCCGCTGCTGTTTGTTGTCATGGTGACAGACAAAAACTAATGGGGCAGATTTATAACAAGTGGCTAAAAGAACAATTGGGCCTCATTTATCAAAACTGTCTAACAGTAAAACTGTCTTAGTTGCCCATAGCAACCAATCAAAACTCACATTTAATTTCCTAAAGGGCTCTGAAAAAATGATTGGTTGCTATGGGCAACTAAGACAGTTTTACTGTTAGGCAGTTTTTATAAATGAGGCCCAAAGTGTCTGTTGTCAACAGTGACCAATCGCAGTGCAGCTTTCAGTTGTTAGAGTGCTCCTGGAAAATGAAAGCTGTGCTGTGATTGGTCGTACTGGGTATCAGTGATAATGAGTTATGCCTAGTACAGGGCCTGACTGTGCATGACAAAGGGATTCACTGTTTGCTGTTATTTGGATCCCTACAGAGAAACTTACAGTGGGCCGATGCTCAGGGGGCCGCCCAAGCCCTCCTCCGAGTACATAGTGATCTGATGCTCTCAGCATTAGGGTCCATTCACAAGTCCTGTTTTTCTTTCCTGATTCGATCCTGATTTTGAGGATTGAAATGAATGGATCCAGATCAGGATTCGAATCAAGAAAGAAAAACAGGACGTGTGAATGGAGCCTTAATTAAAGAGGTTGTCTGGGTTCAGGGCTGGATATAAGCTATTCTTTATTCTTTTACTACATGAGTGGAGCATCAGAGTATTTCCTTGCTACCCCTTGACTTCAGCTGCATTGCGCAGCGCATAGTTTCTTTACTGCCGGTAGACTTCTGCCTCGCAATGAGCCCGGTGACGTCATTGGCACAGATGAGCGGTTTATAGCGCTGCCTCCTGTTATGGAGACAGGTACTATGTTACTTTGCATAGTACCTGCCTCCAGCAGCTCTATAGACCTCTCATCTGTGCCGATGACGTGACTGGACTCACTGATAGGTGGAAGTCCACCGGCAGAGACTTTTTCAACCTCATTAACAGAATTTTCCAAGATTTTTGTGGGGGTCCCAGGACTCCCACCGATCAGCTGTTTTGAGATGGCGGCGCTGCAATTCCAAGCACACTGCCATACATTGTATAGTGGCTGTGCTTGGTATTGCAGCTCAGCCCTATACACGTGAATGGCCACGTGAACAATGACCATGACATCACTGGCCTAGGAAAAGCGCTGATGCCTTCTCAAAAAGCTGAACGATGGGGATCCCGGATGTTGGACCCCTACCGATCAAAAACTGATGACCTATCCAGAGGTAAACAGAGATTCAGAAAATTGTGAGGAACTGAAACACAAAGTATATTAGAAAGTTGCAGAACTTTACAGCATGCAGTGACTGAGCTTTACTTAGATAAAACTCCATTAAAGTTGTTCTAATAAGATCCCATCCCCCAGCTATCACTAAGAGGTCCCTTATGTGAAGAGGCAGTGCACATGTGCGACCACCACTCCGTTCACTTCTATAGAGCCGAGTGCTATCTCCAGCTGTCCCACAGAAGTGGAGTGGTGGTCACACGCTCTATTCACATAGGGGATTTTAGGACCTTTGTTCTCATGATCAGTGGGGGAAAGACCAATGGGACCCCCAGCGTCCGAGGGCGACGAGGTCCCAGAGTCCCCTATGTGAGTGGAGCTGTAAGAGATGGGGATAATTGCTTGAAATGTTGTGATTTGGGACGTTTCTCACATATTATATGATTATGTTTTTTAGTATTTATGCTCTTTTGCGAACATTTGTAATAAATTTACCAAATTTTTCAGTTTAATCTGTGTCCTTGTATCTCTGAGATCAGGATAGTGAAATGGGTGATCCCATGACTGATGTATAATTTTCATTTTTACATCATATAGTACAGGACAATACCTTTTTAACAAAGCTAAAACCAGTCCTGTACCTCACATGGATCCAGAGATCTCCACATTCATTGATCTGCTAGATTTATATCATGCTGGTATCTGCTTCGTCTCTCTCCCTATCACTGCTCAGGAGGCAGTTGAAGGATGGAAATGAGCATGTGCAACCACCTCAGCAAGGTGGACAGGGAAACAAGAAAGAGAACACACAGCAGGTGGCGCTCTACAGATACATTTTATTGAATAACTCAGAGGCTGTACAAAATTTTTAATTCCAGGCAATTACAATGGCAGGTTTTGCAGAGCTCCGATTGACCACCACGGGGTAGGAACGCAATGGTCATGTTTGTCACCCATCACCTACAAAGTGCTCCGGACCTAGTGGCAAATAGTGGTATGAGAAAACTAAAGTAAGACACTTGAAAATGATAAACAATCATTTGTACAGTTAGGCTGGGGCTACACGGCATCATGCATACCTCCCAACTTTGTAAAGGGACATAGAGGGACACAATGTGTGGTGCGCTAAGTGTGCCGCGGCAAATTTTTTTAGCACTAGGCCACTCCCCAATTCCCCCCACTATACACCTAATCCCACCCAGTCCCCTTACTGCTCCACATAGTAAATATTCCCCAGTTATGTGCCCCCCAATAATATGCCCTGTTATGTGCCCCCAGTAATATGACCAGCTGTGCCCCCAGGAATATGCCCAGTTATGTGCCCCCAGTAATATGCCCACATTGTGTCCCCCAGTGCCCCTCACAGAAAGTTTAAAAAAATAAATAAAAACCATATACTTACCTTCTTCCTAGCAGCAGTATCACCAGCAGGACATCAGCTTCTCTAGTCTGGAGGGGGCGGAACCAAGTCTGAATGTTGGCCGGCTCCGCCCCCACCCAGACCAGAGGTATGCAGGGGGCGGGAGGGAAGATGGAAGTAGCAGCCAGCCAGATTACGGCTGTCTGCTTCTTCATGTAATAGGCAACTGTCTCTGCGTCCTATGGACGCAGAGACAGTATGCACAAGCATTTAACAAGCCACCACTAGATGGAGCTTATTTCACCTCCTTTACTTAGAAAGGACAAACCTTCTAGAGACAAGTCAGTCTATTATGGGGCATTAAAGGAAGCACATGCAAAATGAAGCGCTGTCCTGGAGCAGGTACCAACCAGAACAAGCAGTCACACTATGGAGCCATTTTATGTAAAGTATCACAAGCCAAAATGTACATGCACATGAGATACCGTGCACCGTGATATCATCAACTGACCTCTATGGATTCAGGATCGGACACCCCAGGGAGTGTCACCACCTGAGAAAGCTGCCCGCAGCAGAAGGAGAACTGTTATATTCATTTGATTATATTC